>LPNX010657367.1:41501-276313 GCA_001517045.1 Pseudotsuga menziesii | reverse complement strand
CAGTACGAAGTGTACCAATTTTTTATTGTGCTTGTTTTTCAATCAATGCATGAAAGTCTTTGAATGTTTGAAATGCTTCTGACTTTGTCTTTAAATAGTATGTCCAGCACATTCTTGAGTGGTCATCAACAAATGTCATAAAATACTTGTTTCCATTTGCTGAAGGAGTTGGCATTGGGCCACACAAATCAGAATGCTCTAGTTCTAATTTCCTACTTGCTCTGAAATTAGATTCATGGAATGGCAGCTTACTATGTTTCCCTAAAATACATGCATCACATTTATTCTTCTCTTTAGGAATGGTGGGCAAGCCAAATACACCATTCTTTCTCAACAAATGAAGACTGTTATAATTTAGATGACCAAATCTTGCATGCCACAATGAACTAGATGACATATTACCTTCTCCATGCTGAGAGAGGTAGGCATAGTTCTGAAATCTTGCAGATGAACCCTTGAGCTTCAGCAGCTTTCCATCTTCGTATCCAGTCATGATGACTTGGTTGTCAGAGGACTTTCTTATTTCAACGATTCCAACAAACATGTGGATGGAATGGCCTTGCTGTCGAATCTCCACTAAGTACAGCAAGCTTCTCTGCAACTCTGGAAGATAGAGAACGTTCTTCAACAAGAAATCAGGGAATCCAGGCATCTTCAGTCGAATGGTGCCCATTCCCTTTGGTTTAATACTTGACTTATCTGCAAAGTAAACTATGCCATCTATTGTTTCATTCAGTTCTTCAAAACAGTCTTTTCTAAATGTCATATGTGATGTTGCACCAGTATCAAGCAGCCAACAATCTTTGTAAGATGAAAGTGAAGTCATTTCATTAAATCCAAGATTACAATGTGCAACAATACAAGAATCAAAAAATTTACTAGCATCTTGGTCATCTGTCTTCTGGTTATGCTTGTCTTTGATTGAGTCCCATGAAGCCCAACACTGATCTGATGTGTGCCCAGTTTTTCCGCAACGCTTGCACTGCAAATCTGATCTTTTTCTTCTGCCCCCTATGCCTCTGAAATTTCTTCTTCCTTGTCCTCTCTCTTTGCCGCAATCTCCCTTGGAAGGGTCTTTGGATTGGTCTTTGCCAGCTAGGGCAGCACCAATACTAGATGCCAAAGAGTGCATCTTTACAACTGTTAGTTTACAATAATAAACTTGATATGACAAAGAGAAATAGAAAAAAATAATAACCTTGCAGGTCTACAGTCTCTGCCAAGGTGTACAATGCAAGTTTATAGCATATATATCAGTCAATACAAAATATATCAAAATATATATCAGTCACTAGAAATAGAACACAGTTATATCAGTCACAAGCTGAATGAGGGCATGAACTAGCTTCATGCAATTGGTAATGTGAATCGTCAATCGTCAACTCGGTCACAGCAGCAGCAAATACAAATAGCAGCACTCTCCAGCACTAAATTAGGGCATAATGAGGGTTTGTAGAAGCATTTCATGCTCTCACAGCTCTGAGGACTGAGGAGGACACAGCATGCCGAGAAACTGGAACAATAGATATCAACGCAGATATCAAGAGATATTCAGAAGTGCTGGCAGTTTTGGAGGAAGTCGTGAGATCAAACCATACGTTATTGAGAGAATTAGGGTTAGGTAAGCTAATTCTTTCTAGCAGAGAATAAACTCAGGCAGATGGAGTAACGCATACATTGCATGCGACTCCACTGGCAGACTGATGGAGTAGTCTGGCAATGGACTGGCAAGCAAAATGCCAGTAATGGGCAGAAATGCAGCAGGAGTTATGGCAGACAGCCCTGCTCTGATACCACTTGTTGGTAATAACTCCCAATTCGATACTATTCCATTAACATATCAAATATTTATACATTTCATGAGGCGGTTGATTACCAGCCTTTTCACCTTCCTATCTATTCATATTCCTATTTATTATTTATTTACAATAATCCTGACGGATTATTCTAACAGATAGAACTAAATCACAAGTAACTAATGGTTTCTATAGAGGCTACATGTATTAATAACACTCAACAACAAATAAACCTTGAAGTGATGCCACGACCACCTAAATAGATGGAGATTCCTCCTCCAAATTGCACAAGGGTTAAATCATGACCTCCAAACCCTCTCCAAGATGATACCAAATCAAAAGATGAAGCTTCAATAAATACCCTGGATGGATCCTCTTCCTCATCTAGCTAGGGTGGATCTCTCACCACCGAAACGTAACCAATATGCATGGGTTTTTCCAAACCAAAATGAAAACTCTGGATAAAACCCCAAAGCATCACAAGAAATCAATATCAAATCAACATGTCCAAAAGTGAGGTGCTCTTCTCCATTTTTCTTCTTTTAGATCTCCATACCATGGGAAATACCATGGAACACCCAATACCACCTAACAACTATTAGTCACTTAAAAAAAAAAGACATATTCTCTAAGCTTAAGTAACAATAGTAATGACTCCCTTTCCTTCATTGGCTCTATCCTATGGGGCCATATAGGCTACCGATCGTCCTATCACCTTGGTCAATGGAAGGGGACATCACAATACTCCCTTCCCAAAGATTGCTTGTCCTTAAACAAGCCACCACAACTTGATGCTCCCTTAAATGAACCAGGATGAAACTAGAAAGGATACTAGGGTCCCAAACTAATCATAAATAGGTGAAGCATCATCAACTCGAGACATGGTTAGAAAGGCTACTGACATACGAATATTGAATGGTGTTGATAAGTAGAGCATCTCGATGCTATAACAACTTGCTCAAACCCTCAGTGAATTGCCCCACTATGAAAGGAAAATCATGAAAGTAGAAATGGGCTCTTGCCACAGTGACAGCTACTGTATATAACACTGAAATTTCAGGGTCCCAAGCTAATCTAAAAAATGGACCATCATGTAGATGTTTGACCACTCTAATCATAACCATTCAGATTCCATACCCCATCTGATACTTGGTAGACCTGTGAACCTATCTCAAAGCTTCCCATAAATGGTAAAGTCACGAGGATCCCACACTATCTTGTAAGAGGTGAAACACCCTCTACCTATAGCGTTGATCTTCCAGGTGCTAACAAACGGATTCGTCTAAAATCCCCCGATGAGCCAAGCAATCATAAGCTGCATAATCTCCTTAAAAGACCACTCCTTCATGCATCCCCACCTAAGTATTATGAGAATAAAATCTAGAAAAAGGGTATGGTTGTCTCATTTATATCGAATCTACTGTCATGCTGGATCTTGGATACTAGAAAATAAGGTCTGCCCTACCATAAAGAAGGAGTCTCAACCTCTCCTCTACTGACATCCCAAAAATATAGTATACTGATCATTGCCACAACTCGGTCGATCACCTCTACAAGTTGAAGCAATCCATCATTTGGATGAATGCCTGGATCGCACCACCAAATAGGGAGCCCACCAATCCCAAATCCTATTGACTGTATTTGTGCCATGCAAATAATCATCAGATTCCCAATGAACCACGCCCCCAATATGATATCCTGTGGTGGAAACCAACTACTAATAACTGTCTATGATCCTTCCAATCTGATAAGCTCCATCCAGATCACATCTCGATATTTGCTAACCCAAATACTCTCATTGTTATCAAGTAACACATGGGGTTGTTGACGCTCGAAAAATCCTTGAGTCGACAACAGTGATTCTTCTCGATGAGAAATCTCAATTAGACTTCTTGCCATTTGGAATATGGAACCCATTTGAATTTTGGCCCAACTACCGTATGATTGGTTAAGGATTTTATCGGTTGCAACCTAATAAACTACTTAGGGTTTTAGTTTAATAATGAAATGTAGAGTGATTTACTCTATAATATAGTCCTAAACTAAACTAACCTATCCTTGCAAAGAGAAAAAGTTAATAAGACCAACAATAAACAAAGCGAGATGCATTCTGAAAGTAGATAACTGCAAAACATGAAATATATCACAACTACAAAGTGAGATTAAATATTGATATAGCTACAACATTCACACATTTTTCACTTACATTTGGTAGAAAGCAAAGAAAAATTGTATTCAAAGCATACACAATAAACAATAATGCACCATTAGACTAATCCAATAGAAAACATAACGATCTTACTACGTATGAGACACATGAGAAAAGGAAATAGTTCCGTAGTATTCATCTGCACAACAAACACAACTTCCAAATGCCAATCTTCCGTCCAAAAATTTTCTATTCATCTTCAGAAATAGTTCATGAATAGAGTAAGTAGCCAAAACTTTCTAGGTCCCAAAAGCCTATTCCCTTTCTTTCAACCTCCCTTTTATCATTTTCCTAGACCCTTGGGTGTCTATCCGACTCCCCTTAGAGTAGTTACAACTCTTGAGATTCCCATCCACATGTCACTTTACATTTACAATTGTTCCAAAGGAAATAAATTTAAATTACAATTAAGATAGAGCATTCCCTCGAGTTTGAAGATATTCATCCCAAAGTTTGTAATCATAAAATATAATATTCAATCTTTAAGGCTCTAATGAACATAATGCAACTTCATGGAGGACAGATTCGTTGTAAATGTGGTTAACCCATTTGGAAGCTGAGTTGTGTTCTGTGGGCATGTATTGAAGGCTAAGAGTGGTTGTCCCAATCTATTCTTTCATATCCTACGTGGTGATTGTTGCTAAGTCCTCCTCTTTGATGGTCCTCAATTTCGCTAAGCACTACTCTTTTGGAATAGGTTCTTTGAAAGATCCTGGAGGAGGAAAATGATCACACGACTCAAAATCACTCACTACAGTATGATGTACATTTTTGCATTTTTCTAGTGATACAATGAATTCGTGTTGCAACTTCGCTCTTTCCCTTTCGAAACTGTCTAGCATTGAGTAATCAGGTTGTAGGTCTGCCATTGTTCTCTTGGGAGAATTGGGTGGTATTTTCATATTATTTTTATGCCAAGATGATACACTTTGTAGCTTATATTTTGTATATGCATGTATATCTTGAATTTGCTTCTTTGAGCTTACTTTGACACTGACTTGAGCTTAGTTGCAAGTTTTTGTACCTCATACAACTGTTCCATTACTAACTCTCGTGAATAAAACAATTGTTCTTGTAGAGCAGTTGCACAACTATGGAATTGGTCCAGGCCTTTCTTTTCTTATCTGGAGTTATTCAAATTAGTTGTTAATGAGTCATTTTATCATCGAAGAGTTTCCATCTAAGCTTCCAAAGCTAGATTCCTTGCTGTTAAGATTTCGACCTGTTCAAACCAACTATTTTCATTGCCTTGCAACTCCGTTATCCAAGTCCTAATGGTTATTTTATCTTCCTCAAGAATATCAACCTCAGCAGTAAGAGCTTCCTTTTTTATTGTAAGATTTGATCTAGGTTCATTGCATTCCACTTTTCAACCTCCATGGAATCTAGCCAATGTTTCAAATCGATCCCTTCCCTTCTATCCTGCAAGAGGACATCTTTCAATTTGCCAACCATTGTCTTACCTTTCTCAAGGTCTTCCAGTAGCTTTAGGATATTATCTTATCAAGCCATAGCAACAACCAAGTGTGTGGATGCAGTCATTGTTGAATCATTATCTATCCCTTCAAACACTTGGATTTCCAGAGTGATTTCCCTACTCAGAGAAGCAAACTCAAGATATCAATATGTTTCCAACTTGGCCATAATATGTTCTTTAGATGGAGTATATGGAGCAAGGCCTAATTCCTTGAAGGAAAAACACCCTAAACATGCCTAGACTAAGTTGAGCATAAGAATCCTAATTGATAGCAATGAAACACCAAATAGGAAAATGATATAGAGCATGAAAAGTTACCCCTATGAACTACAAATAGCCTAAGGAGAGCCCTCTCCAATGGCTAAAGACAACTAACCTGAACATAATTAATTTTCCCCACTTCATCGGAATAATTGACTAACATTACCAAGCACCCTTAAAATATCCCACATTTACATCTAGAACCATGTGCATAAGCCTTAAAGAAACACATACCAAGATATGTTAGTGTGAATGGGAGGGGTCCTAAAGAATGAGGGAGTGTAAAATCTCCCTAGCATGGCTTAAAGCTAATTTAACTTGCATGACCTTCCCTATTTCAAAATTGATAAGTGGAACTTCTACCATTAATTCCATGAGAGGAAGATTAGATTGATAATGTCCTTAATGTTGATTAACATCATAAATGTAGGGAAGACACATCATGTTAGGGGATTCCCATTCTTAACCAAGACCCCCTTATCCAGAGACACAACTGCATTTGCTTGACAATTGATAGTAGAGTTGTTGGATCATCGAATATGAAAGAGTTCGATGTCGAAAAGACTATTGGGATTCCAATATATTCTTTCAAATGTTATTCTCTGTATACTATTTTCCTTAAGGTTCCTTTTCATTACTTGCTTGATCGCTAAGAGATAAATCTCCAAATATCATCACATTTTTTATGCAATAATTCTCGAGAAATTATGTTCATGGGAACAAGACACAAGTTTTTTCCTAATTGTTTGTAGCGACTCCTATACCCATGAGTAACATTATTCTACGTTTCTATTAGGGTCTTAGAGATCCCTGCCCAACTCTTGCCTCACCTCATAACCAAAATATTATTATTATTATAATACATTGACACAACATATTATTATTCATTTATGTTTTATTATTATTACAACAAATTATAACTATTATTAAATGATATAATTAACCAGTATAGATCCAAATCCTAGGCTCTAGCAAGCGCCGAGGGGGATGAAATCTTTGGAAGTGCGGACCTCTTCTTAAGTATTGCACTCAATTATTAGCTTTAATGTGATTCAGACCAAAAGGCAGATCTTTTTATTTAAGGTTCACAAATAATATTTTTATTATTAATATTTAATACTATTTATCACTGCATATAATATTTTTTATTATTTTTTATTTTGTTAGGAAAGAACATTAGAACATCTCCCCCATACATAGTTTTAAAACCATGTGCAAAGTCCTCCTAAAATCATGGGTTGTTTAGGAGGCCTTGCACATGGTATTAAAACCATTTGCAACTACCTCCTAAACCATGGGTTTTTTAGGAGGCCTTGCACATGGTTTTAAAACCATGTGCACTACAAACATTTTCTTTGCCGATAATTCATTTTTTTATTTTTTATTAATTTGTTAAGAAGAAACATTACAACATCTCCCCTATATTGTGTTGTTTTTCTCACCGACATTTTTTATGGCCGATAATTAAATTTTTTATTTTATTATTATTATTTTGTTAGGTAGGAACATTACAACATCTCTCCCATATTAGGTTGCTTTTGTGGCCGACATTTATTTTGGAAGATAATTAAAAGTTTTGTTTTTTATAGCCGACATCTATGTAATGTTACGTAACGTTACATAATGTTACAAGATCTCCCCCATACTGGGCTGTAGAGTGCCTCTCGGCACAATTATGCAGTAAATGATATTATTATTATTACTGAATTATTAATTTTTTTTATAAGGCTGCAAATTCTATTAGTCTAAGAGAACAAAAATTACCCTGGCCAGAGGAGGTCTCAGGTGGTGGAACCGCCACCCGATCCTATAAAACATGGAGGGCCATATGAGAAAACTATTACAGTGACTGTTCAAAATATTGAGGAACCCAAAGTAGCTAGTAGGGATCATAATTACAAATTTTTTTCTTCCAAATAAACAAAGATGCAACCAATCTAAACACCATAAGCAAAAAAACCTAATATAACAGTCCGACTCCTAAGAGGCACGCATCTCTGATGATGACCTGTGCATGGATCAAGAGGGGGGATTTTCTTCGAGGATCGGGCATCCCCATCCTTCTTCCTCTGAGTTGTTGGTGGCAATATCATTGGTCGCTAACGCAGACTGTGTCGGCCCATTGCTCAGGCCTTCGTCTCCCCTCACCCGTTTGAACAGTGGTTCAATGGTGGTCAAGATGGGGATCGGGGGATCCTGAGCTAACCTTGGCGTAGGTACCGAGCTGGAATCCTGTGACCTTCCACCTGCTGCGCTTCCACCTCCACCATCCATGTGACCCACCTGCCCAAACGTTCCAACCATGCATTTCCATGCAAAGGTGTCATCCAGACTAGTGAGATGCCCATCCATTTCCACCATATTTTCCTTCACGGCAAGGACTGTATCACGAGCCACGATCTAATTGATAAGAATATTCTCCATTAGAGTTCCTAACATATTTTTAACTAACCAGTAGTGGTGGTTAATCATGTTGCCTCCTTTCCCAGTTGCGAGACATCGGTTCAACACCCTACCTTCCCAATCATCGATGAGGATACGGACTAGCATTGAGATTTTTGCCTCATTTCTCTCCTCCATCTGCATACTGAGCCCCTTTGGGATTTCCCTCTTCTGATCCTGGCACACTAGGGTGTACCACATTTCCTAGACATTGTGATGAGTCGAATTCCCAGGTGCTGCAGGAAGGGTCGAATGTTGCGTGACGTAGAAAGAAGTGGCGGATCAAATTGGTTGGTACTCCCAATGTTGCAAACACCTGCAAGAATGAGGCTACCCTCAGAGCCGAAGAACCAATGGAGAATTCCAATGTGCACCGGAATTACGAACCAACACTAGACCTTAAATAGCACGGAGCATCCCTCAAGTCGAAACCAAACCATAAGTTGTGCATAACACCCTATGAACCAAAAGAGAAAATGAAAAAGACCACCAGAGACAATGCCAAGATTTTCCATGGAATTCCTCTTCATGTCGCCACCTTGACCAAGCAATAATTGTGTACCTGTAGAAATTAAACACTCTTGAACAAGCATGAATACGAAGGAGGAATACAGATAGGTGCTGGCTTAGGACAAGAGTCGAGAAGTGTCAGTCTTCCCCGTTCACACGAGGGCGCTTAAGCTCGTTGCACGGGAGGTTGAGCCTGTGGTTGTCCCATCATCATGCATGGTGCCACGTGTCGGGATTGCGGTTTGAGGTGCCCCGCGTCATCGATCAAACTCGCTGGCACTCGCGTCCAGGGTATTAACATTTTTATTATTAATATAACATCTAATTTTTAATTTTTCTTATTATAATTATATATTAGTTATCCCCAAGGGGTAGCTTAGTTAGTTGAAGTTCCCTGTCTAAATATTGTTATTTTTTGAGATTTGATGCTCAATTCTCATGAATCCAATTACCTGGTTTGTTTGAGGTTAGGCTCCCAAAACTAGAGCCAATAGGGCGAGGCCCCTTTAGGTGCCCCCGCTCGAATTATTACTGTAGATGTAGTGAGCCCCGACCACAATTGTCAAAGCTGTAAACCATGCAGAAAATACTAAAATAATAATTATATATGAGTCATTAACATATTTCAAACTTGTTATCTAGTTGCTTTCATCACTCATAAAAATATCACTCTTCTAAAATATTTTCTGTAAGTGTTTTGGACTATTATAAATCATGGGATATTTAGTGATGTTTGTTAATTGTCTTAGCTTTAATACACTTTTACAGGATGAAATTTAACCCTTGATCTCTCTTGTAATTAGAGGAACACATTCTCATTAAATTTTTAAGGTTCAAATCCTCATCTTAGAAAACTTCATTTGCGAGAATGCTAGTTTTTTATAGACCTATTACTTTGTACTTAACTATTTTTTTTATTTTTTAGAAGACGAGTATTAAGCAACTTTGCTACTCATCCAACTTGTTCTTAGTATTGAAATAATACTCAAAATTGAGGAAATTTCATATTGAACTGTTCTTCTATGATAAGCTTACTTTATGTGATTTCTTCATGGCCCTACTTTATGCCATTTCTTTAATAAGATCAATTTGGAAAAGAAAGAAAAATAGAATAAATATTTTACAAAATGTCTTTTTCATAATTACACATAGTAGAAATGAAAGCGTCAATGTTACCATGTGATCTTGTTCATTCTCAACCTCGTTTGAAACACTAAAGAAATCAAGTTATTTCAACAACCATTTTTATTATGAAAATCAAGAATATTGGTCCTAATTTTAGCCATACTCTTTTTTCTTTAGTTTTTAATGTTCAAAAAAATAATTTGAATCCATCAAATTATGGATCCCAACACTCGTATGAATGCTACAAGAAAACTCATATTAACAAGAATTGTTTACTTCTTGTTAATTTTCGCATGCAATGCCTCCAATATTAAGATTAACTACTTTACATTTAATGCTTAAATGACAATGCCATTGTTATTCTCTCACATGTAATGCCTCTAATATCAAGAGTAGCTACTAAACTTTTAACGCTTCCAAATGGAAATGTTATTTTCTTATCCACCTATTAACTAGCATCGAACTATTTTATTTTTTTCAAGCCTATCTTTGATGGTACGTATTAAGCAAACCACCAATATGAGTAATTACTACACCAATATGAGTAACTTCTGTGTAACTACTACCCCTGCTTTATTTTTTATTTTTTTGGTTTTGAAGAAGAAGGTTCTCAATTGGGAAAGGAAGTCACTTTAGAGGAAGTGAAGTGTACTTTATTCTAGATGGCCGAGGACAAGAGTTATCCAAATGGCTAGACAATGGAGTTATTTACTACATTTTTTTCGAGTTGATGGGACACGAGCTCTTGCAGGTGGTGGAGGAGTCGAGGGTGAAGGGGTTTATCTCTAGGGTTCTAAATGCTAAATTTGTATCCCTCATTCCTAAGAAGTCCAATCCTTCATCTTTCGATGATTTAAGGCCTATTTCTCTCTTTAATCTGGTCTATAAAGTCATTGCTAAAATTATTACAAAAAGGGTCAAACCTAAGTTATTGGAATGTATTTCTTGAGAGCAACTTGGGTTATGGATAATAGAAAATTTTTGGACACTATTGGGGTCTCTCAAGAGGCCATTCATTCCATCAAGCTCAAGAAAAATCCATCTCTACTTTTCAAGATCGATCTCACGAAAGCCTATGATAAGGTTGATTGGGAATATTTGAGATTAGTCATGTTTTAGATTGGGATTATGCTCTCTATGGTGGAGTGGATTATGGCTTGTGTTACCACTGTCTCTTTTGATGTCCTTGTAAACGGTATCCCTACCTATTTCTTCAGAAACTCTAGGGGAATCAAATGGAGATGCCCTCTGTATCCCCTTTTATTCCTCAAAATCATGAACGATTTGAGTAGACTTATTCGAAAGGCCACTTTGGAAAAATCATTTTTCTAGTATAAAAGTTATTACACAAAATTATTCAACATGTCTTATGTTTGTTGATGATGTCCTTCTATTTGGGGACAACTCTGTTGAGGAACGAAAAACATATGATTACATTTTACTTCTCTTCTGTTATGTGACAGGAATGCATGTTAGTTCCATAAACTCTGGTTTCCTACAACATGACGTGGATGAGTCAGTCTTGTCACATATTCAACAGTTTATGCCCTATAAAGAAAAGGTTATGGTAAACATATTCAAATACTTATGCTATCACCTCAATCAAAATTCCTATGTGAAGGCGGATTGGCTATGGCTTGTTAGGAAGTTGTAACAAATAATTAGTTGTTGGGATTTTAAATGGATCTCCCTTGGTGAAAGACTTATCCTATGAAGGTAGTCTTGATGAACCTTTCAATTTATTGGTTCTCTTTATACTGTATTCTCGTATCAATAATCCAATACTTGAGGAAAATGATGCTTCATTTCCTATGGGAAGGAAGCTTGAACAAACATAATTTCACCTAACTTGTTAGGAAAGCGTCTCTTTTCCCATGTCTATGGTGGGATGGGGGTTAAAAAAATCTCTTCTAGTTCAAGGACGCTTTATGTGTCAAAATTTTATGGAGAGTTATCTTTGAGAAAGGAATTTGGAAAGACATTTTGTATGCGAAATATAGAATAAGCACTTGACTCTTTGGATTTGTTCACAGGGTAAGCAGATTCAGAAAGCTTCTCCATTTTAGCAGGGGTTGTTAAAGGTTTATACTTGGATTGGTGTTGGTTTGACCTGGAAAGTGGGAAATGGTTTCATGGTTCATTTGTGCTTGGATCCTTTTGTTGGTGTTGATGCTTTCTGTAATAGTATCCCCCTCGCTTACCTCTTATTTGAAGAATTTTGTTGGATTCTATAGACTTGCTCATATTTGGAATAGGTCAGGACACTCTTCATCATATTGGTATTCTACGGAGGATCTGCATTTATTCTAAGGATGTCTCAACTGAGTGGAGAAATTTTGTTGATGGACTCAATCACTTGGGCATCAGGCTATGCGACAAAGAGGACACATTGGTTTGGGCGGTCAACATGTCAAATGGTCGAATTTTCCATAAAATATGCTTATAATTTCATGGTATCTGAATTGGTGGAGGCACTTAGGGGATGGTGGTGTAAAATCCTTTGGGCTTGGAATATGCCTTTAAAAAGTGCTTTACCTAGCTATGTATCGATAACAAGATCCTTACCTGGGACAATTTGATCTCCTGAGGTTTTAAGGGACCCAACTTTTGCTCTCTATGTAGGATCAACTTTGAATTAGATTATCATATCTTTTCTATGTGTCCCTTCTCCGTTACGGTATAGAAGGAGGTCACTACCACATTGTATATTCCCCATAAATAGTTGCAAGCTCCCTTTGAAACAACTCTTCAGCATTGGGTATGGAGATGTACTCACCATAGTGATATTCCTCCCTTTGTCTACTAGGGAATATGAAAAACCAGAAATGTCAATATTTTCAAAGATACCGAACAAAGTACACAGGTGACCTGCTTATTAATTTTGAATATGTACAAATATTTTTGCAAACCTTTGTTAGAATTGTTGTGCCATTTAGATCATCAAGCAATGAGTCCAAATTATTATTATGCAGTGAAAGAGGAATGACAATACACACTAAACAAATCAAATCTCACAAGAAACAAATGAGTATAGCTCAGATAATTACAGTATCATGTTCATTAAAGAATCCAGTGTTAAAATGGTGTTACAAAAGAAGGATTTCGAATCATCAGGGCTGAAGTCAAATCCACCAGCTGTCTCTAACTGTATCTAACTGTATGTCTAACTAAAGATGTCTAAATCACTATCGGAGTCCAACAGGTTAACTCCAGATGTCTAATTCAGTTAATCCATCAGTTATAATCAGTTAAACCAGTCTAACTGTAGTGCTAGGTGAGAAGTAGGTGAGAACTAGCGCCTTCCCACATGCATCCATGCATAACTTGCACTAACTAAACTGGAGGAGAACTAACTGAATGTAACTGAAGAATAACTAAGCTTAACTAGTTGCCAACTCCCAGCAATTGAAGGAGGTTGGTGTCGACACTCCCATTGGATCCTAGAATGTAGGGATTAGTCTAGGAGGCGGCTAAACTGATGCATGCAAGTGCAGTCAATTCCAATTAGCCTCTATCTGTGTTCCCCACACTCTAGTGACTGGTGCATGTGGCCCCATTAGGCCAAGTGGACCCAATGGTACTATTGGACCCAATAATAATTAAATGACTCCTAAGTTAGGCTAATATAATCTAATAGACAATTCCAAGACAAGGGAGGATTATAAATCCTAACACCCCCCCTAAATCCTAACTTGGACAACTGTGAGCAGTGGAAATAAGGCCAAAAGTCACCCATACACAATCTAAAATNAGGAAATAGGGGAAAACCTCATGGGAACCCCCCCCCCCCCCCCTCAAAATAAGTAGTGAATCAGGAAAAACAAGTTAAAAACTTACAAAATATTTTGTTGGAATTTGCAGCACTATGCAGTAACAAAGCAGTATTATGGTTCTTCTGTGCAGCGACATCCTGAATCTATGCATGTGAACCTATGAATCCAAACAAAATGATTATTTCTGGAGGAATATTCCTCTTTGGAAGAAGAAGAATATGCTCAACTAAATCAGAAAGATAGACAACTGCTGAATGAAAAATGGACCCATGTAGAGCAACTGAAATCAACTGATAAGAGAGAAAAAGTTATTGAGAATTCAAACAATGTGAGGAACACCCAAGAAAATGATATATTTCAGCCTTGAACATTGAACCATGTGAGGTAAAATCAGCCCCAAGTGTTAGGAGCAAGTGTCTAGGCGAATGCAGAATGTCTCCATCTTTACTAGTTCTGTGAGGAGATGAACATGTGATCAAATAGATAGGTAGAGAAGCCCTAGGATTGTGGAGAGTGAATGCTTGAGCTCCATAATATGATATAGCTTCAGAAATAATCAATGACTCACAAAATATAATATCAACAAACTCATAAGAGGAAACTAACATCAAATCCCCAACAACAAGTTTGAAGGAGACTTGCGATACTTGATTTGTCACACCAAAATTGATGAAATTAGCTACAAGCATGAATGAAGGGTCGTGGAACTTAAAAATTGAACCAAATATCAGATCAAATCCAAAAAATTTCATATCAGATCCAAAAGTGAGGAATGATATCAAATCCCCAACAACAATTTTGAAGGAGACTTGCGATACTTGATTTTTCACATTAAAATTGATGAGAGCAGCTACAAGCATTACTAAAATATCTTGAAGTTTAAATCCTGAACCAAATAAGATAATATAAGATCCAAATAATATCATATCAGATCCAAATAAGTTCATATCATATCCAAGAGTGTGCTCCACCGAGATGGTAGATGCACAATTTTCTCCTTCTTCAAAATTCTTAAAATTGGTGCATGCAATCGTGTAGGATTTACTGAAAGCTCTAGATCAATGAGAGTGAGTGGATCACTCCTACAATATTATACTATTTCCAAAATATCCATGGTATTACTTATTTGCACACCAATAACATCATTAGATATAGAGAAATCAAATTCCTCTTCATTTTCTGAAACAATCACCGGTAAACTATGCACAAAATTTAAAATAGAAGAATGATTGGAGAATTTTTGCAAAGAATGCAAGGAGAGTTTTTCTTCAAAAAAATATATTCGAATGTCTTCTTCTGGATCATACTTATGAGAATATGAGATATCGAAGATCTCATAAAATTCCAGAGCAGTAGGAGAAGGAGTCACTCCAAGGAGACTTTCTTCAATTCAAATTGACTGCGTCGAAAATTTTGGTTTTTCTTCATCTTCAACAATTTGCTTTGCTGTAGGAGAGGGCATGAACTCATCATGCTAGATTTTATCTGAACCTCTCTCAACAAATAATATTTTAGAGTCATATCCCATATGACTGCTAGGTCCTCTTGATAGAGGGAAAGTGATGAAGGATTCCCTGGAGGCAACCATGTGGTTGGATGCTCCTAAATCTATAAAATAAGCTTTCAACAGAGTGAGGCTTGCATGCAAGGCATGGAATCTCTCATTTTCTTCAGTATGATCTTCATCACTAGACATCTCCACACCTTGTGTTAGGGAAATATTGTTCTGTACACATAGATCTTTCGACTGGTCGAGGGTCTTCTTCATGCACGAGTCTTCTAGATGAAAACCCCTCATACAATAGGGACACTTTTTCTTTTCAAACCTTTTCTTCTTCTTGGATCCCGAAGCTCCTTTGGAAGTCTTCTAATTCTATTTTGGCTTCGAATCAACTGCTTTAGTCTCCTTCCCCTTATATTTCCCTTTAGCTTGCGCTTTGGTAGAGTCTGTTACTAGGAGAGATTGATCTTTGGAAGTCTTGATGACTCCCATCTGGATCAACTTCTCTTGCTCCTATATTAAGGAATCGGCAAAGGAATCAAGTGAGGGCATCTTCCAATTGGGAATGGAAGCTCTCCTAGAATGGAAGATTGAGACAAATACAACATACTCAGAAGCTAGTTTGTTGAGTATGGAGAGCACATGCTACTCATCCTTTCTTTCTATTCCGCATTGTCTGCATTGAAGTGCAAGAAACTTGAATTTATTAAATAATTGTTGGATTTTCTCGAAACTGCTGGGATGTAAGGCTATCAACTCATTCTCCGGAATGTGTCCCTGAAGCTCATATTTCTTTCCAAACAAGAATTCAAGCTTCTCCAAAGCTTCCCTGGGAGTCCTTAATCTTTCAAGGTGAAAGAGGAGGTATCTAGATATGTGAGTGTATAGATAACCGAAAGCTTCATCTAAGTGGTCCAGAAACTTGTTTTCTCAGCTGGATGATGGGGATCGACCTCCCTTCCAATTATTATCCCGAAGTATCCCTTGTTGTACAAGGACAACTGCATATCTTCCCTCCAATCAACATAATTGAAAGGTTTTAGGATCCGAGGTGTGGAGGTTTGAGAATCCATAATTCTCTTGCTAGAAAAAGACAATATCTTCACACAAGCTACGTAGCACCTGTAGAAATTCACTGCAAAACCAAAATCATTCAAACTATGTTAAAATCAAGCCTTCCCTCTCGACATGAACACTTTTTTCAGGGTTCGTCATGCCTGCATCGCCACTCTGAATAAATTCAGAGGAAGCAAGGCACTCTTTGCAGGAATTCTATGGAAACCTAGTTGCTTCTGGTGTTCTATGGAGAGTAGACAGACTCGAAGCTTACTTGAGATGGCTCTGATACCATGTTAGAATCACTGTTCCATTTAGATCATCAAGCAATGAGTCCAAATGTTTATTATGCAGTGAAAGATGAATGACAATACACATTGAACAAATCAAATCTGATAAGAAATAGATGAGTATAGCTCAGATAATTACAGTATCATGTTCATTAAAGAATCCAGTGTTACAATGGTGTTACATAAGGAGGAATTTGAATCATTAGGGATGGATTTGAATCCACCAACTGACTCTATTTGTATGTGACTGCATGGCTAACTAAAGATGTCTAAATCACTATCGGAGTCCAATAGGTTAACTCCATATGTCTAATTCAGTCAATCCATCAGTTATAATAAGTTAAACCCGTCTAACTACAGAGGTAGGTGAGAAGTAGGTGAGAACTAGTGCCTTCCCAAAACAAGCCATGCATAATTGGCACTAACTGAGCTGGAGGAGAACTAACTGAATGTAAGTGAAGAATATCTAAGCTTATCTAGTTACCAAATCCCAACAACCGAAGGAGGTTAGTGTCGACACTCCGAGTGGCTCCTAAAATGTAGGGATTGGTCTAGGAGGCGCCTAAACTGATGCATGCAAGTGCACTCAATTCCAGTTAGCCTCTTGTTGCAGCTGCAACTGTTTCCCCATTTTTTTCAAAATTTTGGACCCCTTTGATAATTTTTAGCATTGCCTAGAATCGTTTGGATCCATGAACTCTGTTTTTGTTTGCTATAATTTTGGACTATTTTGAGGTTAACTCTCTTCATGCTTTTCAGAAAATTGCTTATGTTTGAAACTGCTGTGGGTTGCGGAATTTAGAGTTTGGTTTTTTCCCTTTGAGCTGCGATTTCTTATTTTGTTCTCGGGAGCTTATTTCTCATGCTAGACACTATTTCAGAGGCCATTTAAACAACGTATCAGAGCCATGTTTCCTTAGGGAGTCTCCGTTGCGGAAGCTGAACGATGAGCGTTCCGCAGGATAGTTTTTGTTTTCTTCGATGTCGTGTTGTATTGTTTTGACTTTTTTGCATTAGCGGAACTTGATCAAAATTTGGGTCGGGGTTGTTTGATTTTGTGAAGCCATTTTTTGGGGCGCTACATGACCTTAGGTTTTCCGAACACTTAACGTTTCATGATTATTTCTGCACCTTACCGGAAAGTTTGTGGTTTTGATTGAGGGCTGTAGTCTGTTTGCTTTCCGCCATTGCGACTCCTGAGCGGACTAAGTGTCTGCCTTATAACCGCTCCACTCACCGATGCTTTGTCTAGGTTCCGACCCTCTTGCCTTTAGGCCGCGGGACCCGTAGCCTTTTCATCTTCCGCCATTGCGACTGCGTAATGCACTAACCTCCCGATGTTGATGACTTTTCGTTCGTCGATAGGGAACTTTTTCGTCGATGCATGGGCATTTGGCTCTTCCGACTCTGATAGACTCAACAGTCCCGTGAAACTCATTGGTCGTTTGAAACCCATCGCTGCGGCTACAGGTAATACTATCCGACCGATGTTTAAATGGCTCAAGCCGTCGATGAGGTTTTTGCCACCGTCTTGTGAGTTTTAGCCCCTATGTGGGCATGGTTGTTTTCTCAGGACGAGAGCGCAGTACAGGGCCTCATTTGATGACTAGTTTGGTTGTTAGTGTAGTTTAATTTTGAAAAGATGTAGTCCTGATTAATGATGAATGTTGTTTAATTGCAGACGGACTCAGAAGATTCTTCAGATTACTGCTGTGAGAGGGCGTAGCTAAAGGATAAAGCTGAGGGAGTTGGCTAAGAAGTGACAAGCAGAGTTTACTCTGAAATCAGCGGGATCTAAAGAAGGACAAACAAAAGACAAGGCAGAATCAGTGGCAATAACAGCCCAGGCTTAGAGAGGGTCCGTCAGTTACCAAGTGGATCCCGTTTTATTAAGTACTCCTAAGTTGAGACCCAAAATGTAACGCATTATGTGAATCATGATTACTCACGGAAAAAACAAAATGGTGAGATCAAACTGTTTTTGAGGAGCCCAAAGGTTACGCGGCTGGGGCAGCCCAAAGGGTCTGTTGTTTTTGTATGAAGATAGGAAAGTTAGAGTGAAGAAGGGGCCTTTTCCCTAGAAAAACTTGTGAGCTGTTGTTTGTAGGAGGAACTACTTCGTTTTACAATAAGAAATTGCAAATTTTCCCTGTTGGAGAAGGTGCTGTGTGGAATGCTCAAATGAGATAAAATGAACAATGTTGAAGGGGAACTATTTCATTTTCAACTGTGTTTCATTAACTGTGAGAACGTTCTAACTTTCTGAACCTATGTCCTTGTCTGAAGGTTCTCTGGTATATTCTGCGACAATTTCCACTACGACTACTGGAGGTTTTAACTGTTGATGAGCTATCTTGTCGTGTATATCTTTATTCATGTTTATGTGTTTGGTTCTAAGAACAGCTATCTATGATTTACCTTAACATGTGAACAGTATTACATTACTCATGAATTAATGTTTTTCTCTCTAGAGACAGCTTAGCTAGTATGTATTTTCTAGTTGCGTGTGATTTTAGATGCAAGAGAGTCTAAGACGAGAGGTAAGAACCTGCGCATCACATTGTGACCACTCCTTGCATCCTTGATAAATTTGAATTTTATATAGGCACCTGCATGTCATACTTAAAGTCATAAAATACAAAAATATATACGGTGGACCGAGCCTCAACCAGTAAAACCTTTTATTTTTGTTACTTGACCTACGGTAGCCGAACCGCAAACCGGACAGATTCCCTCCACACCAAATAGTCACGAGCTAGTTGGGAACGTTGACTGGGGAGAATCCCTTGCTGTTGTTGCCTGCGAATTTCCAGGCCTCAACAGTTTTCTGGTGCTAGAAGGAGGGCCGCCAGTGTATGGCTAGCAGAGGAAACCCGTTTTCTCGAGATCATTCCACCGGTAATAGTTCAGAAGGCAGTCTGTTTCCTAATCCAATTCCTGAAGAGAAAGGTAGAGAACATTTGTATTCTGTCGACAACGAAGTTATTAATGATCTGAGAAGACACACTAGGGCATACGTGAAGAAGATTGGAGGATTACCCATCATCCCTGAATTGCCCAGAAGAGAATATAAAAAGAGAGATCGTCCTCTATTGGAGGATTCAGTGTTAGTGGGAGATTGGGAAGAATTAGTAGAAGTAGCATTACAGGAAGTTGTACAGCCTTTGAATCAAGTAGGCCTGGATACTCCTTACGGTTTTCCTGTTCACACTCCTATTCATTCACCACCTCATTCCCCACCAAGACTCATGGCAGGCGTGAACGCAAATCAGCCACCCAACCCACCAAATCCACCACCTTCTTGGAAAGCCAGATCACCTTTAAACCTAACACCTCCTTTGCATGATTTACCTCAATCTTTTGAAAAAATGTTGCCCAAGTTTGATCCAAATGAGAAGATGTTAGTAGATGACCACTTGCAGAGTTTCTATCTAGCAATAGAAGGATTAAGGGATGGGGAATATGAGGATGTGGTTTGTAGACTTTTTCCACACACACTTAAAGGAACAACAGCGTCATGGTATTTTGGTTTGCCTGCAAATTCTATCCCTGATTGGGATACCTTTGAAAGGATTTTCAGAAGTAAATATGCGACCCAAAAAAATCATGCAGCTCTTATGAAAGGACTATGCGCCTTAAAGAAAGAAAGAAAAGAGAAGGTGCATAGTTTTACCCAAAGATTCGTAGCCTATCTTAAGAATTTTTCTGAAGCTGACAAACCCTCGGATAAAGTCCTGATTGAATATTATACCTCAGCTTTAGAGCCCGAGTTGGCCATGTTTGCCAAAATGAAGGCCAAACCTACGCTAGCTGAGACTTATGAGGAAGCAGAAAAAGTAGAGGCCAAAAGGGAAAGTATCGAAGATTATCCTGAATGGTTAGAAGAAAAAAATGTCGGGAGGAAAGCTCTACTGTTTACTAAGCCTAAAGAGGAGCAATCACCATATTTCGAAGAAATGGCGAAAATGATGCAGAATCTTTCTAACATAATCATAGATTTGGAAAAGGAGAAGGAAGCCCAAAAGTTCTACAAACCTTACTACAAGAAAAGGGAAGATAACAATCAATCCCAACCTCCTCCTCACAGCCCTGCATCTATGAATTTAACAGAGGTAGGAATGGATAACTTCTGTAATTTCCACCAACAAACCCATTCTGAAAAGAGCTGTCCTCAATGGATAAATTCAATGACGTTGGTCATGAATCAGCTTTTAGATTCCAAGTTAACTGAAAACAACGATGAAGAAGGGAAAGATAACAATAAATCAACAGAAAAATAGGAAGATGAAGCCATGGTTTTATGGGACTGTGTATCTTTGTTTGATGCCGAGGAAGAAAATGATCTGAGACACGAGGGCACCCTGGAAACAAATGTGACAACAAGAAGCCAGGGGTTGATTAAGGAAAACAGTCTTATGCTCCCCAAGATCAAAAGACTTCAAAAGAATGTTAAGAAATTCCAAAATAGTTCCTCGGCTAATAAAATTCTAGAGTTTACCATCACCAGTCAAAATCCTAGACAAATTCACATGCCTACTAAACCCAATGAAGAAAATAATGTTAGATCGAATCTCACTGAATATAAGATGAAGTATGACATTGTGGAGGATATCAAAAAGGTGAGGGCAAACATCTCATTATTTGAAATGTGCAATGTGCCACAGCAAAAAGAAAATCTATTGAAAGCGCTTGAAGCATCAAAGGAGAGGCTTCCCACTGACAATCAGACTCAAGAAGAAGAAATTGGTGAAGCAAGTATGGGAGGTAAGCCTAAAATTAAGAATCCGCCTTTTCTCCTTACTTTTGAAATCTTTAACCACAACATGCATAATTGCCTAGTAGACTCGGGGGCATCAGTTAATGTCATGCCGCTGTCGGTCTGCAAAAAGATAAATGGACAACCTAAACCATCTACCTGGAAGGTTGTTCAGTTGGATAGAATGAATGTGAAGGTAATTGGAGAAATGGAGGATGTTCTCGTTCGCTTATCTTCCAATGATAAGGTGTTTCAAGTCATCGATATTGTGGTGGTTGACATACCGGAAGCTTATGGACTTGTTTTGAGTAGGGATTGGTCGGCTAAGCTGAAAGGATATTTTGCCTCAGATTGGTCGCATCTGTGGCTGCCATACAAAGGAATCCCAAATCAAATTAAAGTGTTGAGGGAGCCCCACATGAAACACAATGTCACTCAGTTCGAAGAAAAAAATGAATCAGTGGATCCTGTTTTGGGAAACTATTTTATTGAGCTAGAACCGGGAAACTATCAAGCGGAAGAAGCCAACGATACATCAGACACTCAGCCTGATCTCCTTCGGTTTTCACAGGCTGATGAAATTGATTGTAAAATAGTAGACTTAGCTATAGATGTAGATGTTAGTTCTCATGCAGTAGTAGGTAGCGATTTTTGGACGCTTTTCTTTGATGGTTCTAAAACTTTAGAGGGGTCGGGAGCCAGCTGTGTCCTGATTGACCCTATGAAAAACAAATATTTTCTTTCATGTAGGTTAGAGTTTGAATGTACCAATAACATAGCTGAATATGAAGCGTTGGTTCAGGGGTTAAGGAAAGCAATTGAATTAAAGGAAAATAATCTGAAAGTGTTTGGAGACTCTGAAATAATTGTAAAACAAATTCGGAATCAAATACATTGCATTTCGCCTCATTTAAAAGCTTATCAAAATGAAGTATGGGATTTACTTAAATGTTTTAATGCATTTAACATTGTATTGATTCCAAGACTTAAGAATGCAGCAGCTGACTTGTTGGCCACATCAGCTGCGAGGCTTGTGCCCTCTAATAATCGGTGCTCTATTGAATTGCTTTTCAGGCCCTCGGTTTCGGATATGATTACCAATCTATGAGTTTTCGATGATGATCAACAGATTATAGAATGCTTAATGAACGACGAGGCATTCAAAGGGGCGATTATTGATGATGAAGAACATTAGGCCGAGTTGAAATTTGATAATTTCATCCTTAAGGGAGTCAGAACTTTAGAACTGATGTTTGATTTAAATGAAAAATTTAGAAGACCAGCAAATGTGAAGACTCATAGCTCATCTCTACAGTTCGAGTTGATTAATTTGGGGACTGAGATGAAGCCTAAATATGTGAATCTTGGAAAATGTTGTTTACCAACTGAAAGAGATAAGTTCATCGTTCTTTTCAAGCAATACAAAGATGTTTTTGCCTGGACGTATGAAGATTTGAAGACATATGACACCAACATTATCCAGCATGTTATCCCCATCAAATCTGGAATCAAACCTTATTAGCAGCCTTTAAGGAAAATGCATCCAAAATTGGAACCTCTAATCCAGAGTGAAGTTAAGAAATTACTGGATGCTAGAATCATTTTTAAAGTTAGACACTCGGAATGGGTTTCAAATCTGGTACCAGTGAGGAAGAAATCTGGAGAAATCAGGTTATGTGTGGATTTTAGAAACTTAAATCGCACTTCAGATAAAGACAATTATCCTGTTCCACCTATGGAGCAAATACTGCAAATGGTTTCAGGTTCTGAACTTTTCTCTTTACTAGATGGATTCTCAGGCTACAATCAAGTATTAGTAGCCGAAGAAGACAGACTAAAGATGACGTTCAGGACCAGGTGGGGAACCTTTGCTTACAGAAGGATGCCTTTTGGACTCATAAACACCGGAGCTACCTTCCAGAGGGATTTGGACATAGCTTTCCGTGGTCTGATTGGCCGCAGTGCTGTAGTATACCTCGATGACATCATGATATTCTCAAAGAAAAGAGAGCAACATGCATTTCATCTAAGGCAGATTTTTGAACGATGCCGGAAATATGGTATCTCACTAAACCCCAAGAAGTGCGTGTTTGCTGTTACAGAAGGTAAGTTGTTGGGTCATGTGGTGTCTAAGAAGGGGATCTCTATAGACCCAGAAAGGATCAAAGCCATTAAACAGATTCCCTTGCCCCATAATAAAAATGGCATGCAATCGTTTATGGGGACAATAAACTTTATGCGAAGGTTTGTGCCAGATTTCGCTCAAATTGTTAAACCTTTGCAGCAAATGGTAAAACAAAGTGTACAATTCAAGTGGACTAATGTAGAGAAGAAAGAATTTAGTAAAATTAAAACAGCTGTTGCGCACGCACCCTCCCTCGAAAGTCCGGATTTTGATAAAGATTTTATTCTGTACACTTTCGCCTCTGATGATTCACTAGTAGCTGTGCTGACCCAGAAAGAAGATGGGGGTGATGAGTTCCCCATATCATTTATGAGCACTGGTATGCAAGGGTCCGAATTGAATTACCCTGCTGTGGATAAACAAGCTTATGCAGTGTTCAAAGCGGTGAAACAATTCAGACCATATATATTGAAGAACTGGACAAAGGTAATAGTTCCACATCTAGCTGTGAGGTCTCTTTTCGTACAAAAGGAGCTAGGAGAAAGGAGAGGCAATTGGGTAATGGCTCTACAGGAGTATGACCTCGAATTCAAGCCAGCCTCCATAGTCAAAGGGAAAGGATTGTGCAAACTGATGACTGAAAGTAAAGACAATGAAGAACGTGACTGGGAAGACAAAGCTGAGTTACATTTGATGGATGTATGTCCTCTTTTCACAGCTCCGGACTCTTGGTATCGAGACCTTGTGCATTACCTTCAAGCAGGATTGTTACCAGAACATTGGAATTATAAACAAAGAAGAGCACTGCGTCTTAAATCAGCCTCATATCAAATTATCGAAGGAATATTATTTAGGAAGAATTACGATGGAGTTCTTCTTAGATGCTTAGAGAAAGAAGATGCAAAGAAGGTAATGATAGATTTACATGATGGGCTTGCTGGAGGACATTTTTTTGGAGATACTATAGCTCATAAAATTCTTAGAGCCAGATACTATTGGGCCACGCTATTCAAAGATGCACACGCCCATGTCAGAAAGTGCGACATTTTTCAAAGGTGTAGTGGAAGACAAGCTAAAGCAGTAGGACCGTTAAAACATGCGATGATAACAGAGCCTTTTGAGCAATGGGGGTTGGATATCATTGGGGAGATAAAGCCGAATTATTCTCTGCAACACAAGTATATTCTGAAAGCAACCGACTACTTCACTCGGTGGGTCGAAGCCATTCCGTTGCGTAAAGTAAATGAAGATGCGATCATGGCCTTTTTGCAAGACCATATTATGACCAGGTTTGAAGTTCCAATTTCTTTAGTTTTCGATAATGCTACTTACTTTTCCTCCATTAGATTAACTGCATTTTCTCATGAGAAAGGAATTAAGTTGCATTACTCTGCTAATTACTATCCACAGGGAAATGGCTTAGCTGAATCCACAAACAAGAATTTGATTAGGATTTTAAAAAAGACAGTGATAGAAAATCAGAGGAGTTAGCACTCAGCGTTACCAAGTGCTCTTTGGGATGATAGGGTCACCCCCAAGACTTCGTTAGGTGTGTCCCCATATACCCTTGTTTATGGGAAAGAGGCCATTCTACCCCCCAATATCATGTTACCCTCTTCCATAATCGCTTAAGAATCCAGAGGTTCAAATAATGAAGTCTTGTAAATAAGGATATATAATCTCCTGAAGGCAGAAGAGTCTCGATCTAAGGCCAGAGAACGCTTTAAACAACAACAGGAGGTAGTAAAGAGATGGTTTGACAAACACAAGGCTGGAACAAAATATTTTGAGGTGGGAGATTTGGTTCTCAAGTGGGACCATCCCCATGATGAGAAAGGAAAACACACAAAATTTTAACAGTTATGGGTAGGACCTTTCTAGATTGTGGCCAAGCTTGGCCCCTCGACCTATAAATTGCAAGATTTACAGGGGTGGGAGGAGAACTTACCAGTAAATGGTTTAGTTCTCAAACCTTATTTTTCCTGATTTTTGTTTTGTTCTTTTATCTTGTATATAAATAATTTGACTTGGCTGTTTACTTTGATTTATGTAGTTCTGTTTTGTTTTAGTTTAAATTTTGACTGATTTCAATAAAGGAGGCAAACTCGTGGTTGCATGGAGAACATCAGAATTCTGGGATGATTAAAGTTCTTGGGTGTAAGACTGTGTATTATTGTTTATCTGAAAGAATTTCTTCTATTTTAGCAGTTTTCCCGAATGGCTATGAACACATTGAAGTCCTGCTTAATCCTTGTAAAATAAACCAGAATCAAAAGGTATGGAATGCTATTTTGAGGCTCCATCCATCTCACATTTTAAAATGTCCTAGGGAGTGACAGCAAAGGGCCCATGGAAAGGAAGGAGGGTAAAAATTATATTATATATAAATGATCCCATGCCAAGAATTGAATGCCAAAAGGCAGATAAGAGTCGAAAGCTCCTATGAAAGCATTATGTATCAAAGAAAAATACTGAACCATATAAGTACTAAATTGCCAAAAGTTCCTCTTCGTCCGTCAGCTGAAAATTTAATACATCTCTCACACAAAAGGACACTATGGATAGAGGAGCCTGAATAAAAATTCAGAAAGAAAGGCATGCAGGAGGACTCATATGAAAAGGACAAAAGGTGCAAAATGGCATGGGAATGAGGAACAAATGAATATTTCTGTTTACCATATGTTGCAATCCTGTGGTGTCCAAGCTAGCAGCTACCTGAAGACAGAGGTGACAAATGAAAATCATCTTCCTGACCTCAAAAGAGTTATCTTGACTTGAAAATCTTGGTTTCCACTCCCCTAAATTGGACTATCATCAATGATTAAAAGTACATATATTTGCCATTTGAGAAATCCATATATCTGGAAGAATTCAACATGTTCGTTTGTTGTTAAACAATTTGTTATTCAAGAAATAATTATCCAGAGATCTAGGTCCACCAGGTAGTCGCCAATTGTTGCAGCTGCAACTGTTTCCCCATTTTTTTCAAAATTTTGGACCCCCTTGATAATTTTTAGCATTGCCTAGAATTGTTTGGATCCATGAACTCTGTTTTTGTTTGCTATAATTTTGGACTATTTTGAGGTTAACTCTCTTCATGCTTTTCGAAAAATTACTTATGTTTGAAACTGCTGTGGGTTGCGGAATTTAGAGTTTGGTTTTTTCCCTTTGAGTTGCGATTTCTTATTTTGTTCTCCACAACTTATTTCTCATGCTAGCCACTGTTTCGGAGGCCATTTAAACAACGTATTGGAGCCATGTTTCCTTAGGGAGTCTCCGTTGTGGAAGCTGAACGATGAGCGTTTCGCAGGATAGTTTTTGTTTTCTCCGATGTCGTGTTGTATTGTTTTGACTTTTTCGCATTAGCGGAACTTGATCGAAATTTGGGTCGGGGTTGTTTGATTTTGTGAAACCGTTTTTTGGGCTGTTGCACGACCTTAGGTTTTCTGAACACTTAACGTTTCATGATGATTTCTGCACCTTACCGAAAAGTTTGTGGTTTTGATCAAGGGCTATAGTCTGTTTGCTTTCCGCCATTGTGGCTCCTGAGCAAACTAAGTGTCTGCCTTATAACCGCTCCGCTCGTCGATGCTTTGTATAGGTTCCACCGCTCTTGCCTTTAGGCCACGGGACCCGTATCCTTTTCATCTTCCACCATTGCGGCTGCGTAACGCACTAACCTCCCGATGTTGATGACTTTCTGTTCGCCGACAGGGAACTTTTCCGCCGATGCATGGGCATTTGACTCTTCCGACTCCGATAGACTCAACAATCCCGCGGAACTCGTTGGCCGTTTGAAACCCACCGTTGCAGCTGTAGGTAAGACTATCCGGCCGATGTTTAAATGGCTCAAGCCGCCGATGAGGTTTTTGTTGCCGTCTTGTGAGTTTTAGCCCCTGTGTGGGAAGCATTGTTTTCTCAGGACGAGAGCGCAGTACAGGGCCTCATTTGATGACTAGTTTGGTTTTTAGTGTAGTTTAATTTTGAAAAGATGCAGTCCTGATTAATGACGAATGTTGTTTAACTGCAGACGGACTCAGAAAATTCTTCAGATTACTGCTGTGAGAGGGTGTAGCTAAAGGATAAAGCTGAGGGAGTTGGCTAAGAAGTGACAAGCAGAGTTTACTCTGAAATCAGCGGGATCTAAAGAAGGACAAACAAAAGACAAGGTAGAATCAGTGGCAATAACAGCCTAGGCTTGGAGAGGATCCATCGGTTACCAAGCGGATCCCATTTTATTAAGTACTCCTAAGTTGAGACCCAAAATGCAATGCATTATGTGAATCATGATTACTCACGGAAAAAACAAAATGGTGAGATCAAACGGTTTTTGAGGAGCCCAAAGGTTACGCGGCTGGGGCAGCCCAAAGGGTCTGCTATTTTTGCATAAATATAGGAAAGTTAGAGTGAAGAAGGGGCTTTTTCCCTGGAAAATCTTGTGAGCTGTTGTTTGTAAGAGGAACTACTTCGTTTGAAAATAAGAAATTGCAAATTTTCCCTGTTGGAGAAGGTGCTGTGTGGAATGCTCAAATGAGATAAAATGAACAATGTTGAAGGGGAACTATTTCGTTTTCGACTGTGTTTCATTAACTGTGAGAACGTTCTAACTTTCTGAACCTATGTCCTTGTTTGAAGGTTCTCTGGTATATTCTGCAACAATTTCCACTACGAGTAATGGAGGTTTTAACTGTTGATGAGCTATCTTGTCGTGTATATCTTTATTCATGTTTATGTGTTTGGTTCTAAGAAAAGCTATCTGTGATTTACCTTAACATGTGAACAGTATTACATTATTCATGAATTAATGTTTTTCTCTCTAGAGACAGCTTAGCTAGCATGTATTTTCTAGTTGCGTGTGATTTTAGATGCGAGAGAGTCTAAGACGAGAGGTAAGAACCTGCGCATCACATTGTGACCACTCCTTGCATCCTTGATAAATCTGCATTTTAGATAGGCACCTGCATATCATACTTAAAGTCAAAAAATACAAAATATATATGGTGGACTGGGCCACAACCGGTAAAACCTTTTATTTTTGTTACTTGACCTACGGTAGCCGGACTGCAAACCGGACGGATTCCCTACACCAAACAGTCACGGCCTAGTTGGGAACGTTGACTGGGGAGAATCCCTTGCTGTTGTTGCCTACGAATTTCCAGGCCTCAACACCTCTATCAGTGTTCCCCACTCTCTAGTGACTGGTACATGTGGCCCCATTAGGTCAAGTGGACCCAATGGCACTGGTGGACCCAATAATAATTAAATGACTCTTAAGTTAGGCTAATATAACCTAATAGATAGTTCAGACAAGGGAGGATTATAAATCCTAACAACCTCAAGTGGGAAAGAAGGCCAGAATTTACAAAGAACCTATTTTCCCTGAAGAGGGGGTGCTGGGTTTTTTTATGGAGCTTCCAATGTAGGGAAAGGAGGTCGTGGCATGGTTGTTAGGCTCTCTAATAGTCACCTCTTCCTGCTTAGGATGGCTTGTTGTATGGGATCAAACACCTGGATGGAACTACTTGTGGTATATGCTCTTCTTTGGTTTTCCCATAAAAAATAAAGTAGTTTGCACACTTTTGGTGTTTCGAAGGTGGTGTTGGATTGGAAAAATAACAAATATGCTTTAAAGGTTACCTCCCTGCAGCACCGGTGTAATAGAATTGAGGCTCTTAAATCTTCATTCTCATTTCTTTGTTTATCTCACATCTACAAAACACATAAAAACTTGGCATATCATTTATCTAAGGGAGTGTTGGGGGAACCTGATGGAGTTATATTTTATGAAGAATATGCCGAATTCGACAAGGTTGATGAAGGTGATCTCCTCGTGTTTTAAATCCTTAATCCTCATTTTTTACCCTTTTTTTGTTCCTTTTCATATTCTGGGTAGAATCTTCCAGTTCATGCTCCTATTTTTTCTCCCAACCTCTTATGTTCTCAGCATATCCTTGTGGTGGAGGCGCTACCTATGGTTACTTACAACTCGATGCTCAATATTATATGGGTTATTTCTTATGCATATGTAATGTTGTTTTTTATGTTTATGGATTTGATGAGGCTGTCTTTTGTCTTCTTATGGAGGTCTTCAACATATCCTTGTGGTGGTTTCAAATCCCATGATTTCTTTCAGCCTGTTGCCGGATATTAAATGGTTATTTCCTATGCAGATGTAATGTTACATTTGATGTACTTGGCTTTGATTAAACTGTCTTTGTTTCTTATGGAAGTTTTCACCTCCTGTGTCACAACATTGTAACTTTGATTCTTCATTGAAATAAAAAGTTACCTTTTATTTCCTATTGAAATAAAAACTACTACAGTTTTTAATGATTCAAAATGACAATGTCATTTTCTTATCCATATATTAACTAGCATCAAACTATTTTTTTCAAACTTATCTTAGAAGATACGAATTAAGCAACTTGACTACTTGTCCAACTTAATTGGAATAATAATCAAAATTGAAGAACTTTCATATTGAATTCTTGTGCTATGATAGACTTTGTGTCATTTATTCAATAAAATCAATTTGAAAAATAAAGAAAAGTATATTAAATATTTTCCAAATTGTCATTTTCATAGTAATTCAATAGATTAGAAATGAAAATGTCAATGTTATTATGTGATTTGGTTAGCAATACAAATTCATTAGTTAAGCTATTTTAACAACCATTTTATAATGAAAAACATAGCCCTAAATACTAACTTTGTTAATATTCATTTTATTTTTAAAATTTTTATGTTAAAATAATATTTATAATCTATAAATTATGATTGATATTTTTTTTAAAATTTTCAACTTAATTATAAGTCTTCTAACTAATGGGATTTGATAACATTTACTAAAATTTACTTACATGCCAACGTCCCCTTCAACACACATAAAGCCACTCCAACAAATTCAAATTCGAAATAACTTGTAATGATTCTATTGGATGACAACGCCAATTCTTGATTCTTGCTATTTTAAGTAGTGCTTTCTTTTTTGCTACTATTGTGTTGAAGCTGGGAGGAAGCTGATTTTGTTCTTTCTAAATGGTTTTAGACGGTCCTTCTTTTTATTATTAATCTGAATAATGTATTTAAAAAAACATTAAAGTTTTATTAAAAAAATTCCTTCAATAATAAAGAGTTTAAGGGCAATAATGACATAAACAACTAATGTAATGGTGCAAATATATACAATTTAACATAATAATTTAAATACATAAAATTTCCTCAGAACTCTCGTGCTTTTTTAATTAAGTTCGTTTAGTATTTTTAGGTGATTATAATGAGCATACTTATATATTGAAACTAGGTCAAGGGCCATGTGATAAAATGACAAGTAATTCAAATTAACAATAATTTAGGAGGACTAAGTAAGTCACTAGGTTTTAATATAAATAGAGAGCATGGAAAAAACTTTTAACAATTAATTCAATTAAATATAAGAAACAAAAACAATTTCATTTAAAAAAAATAGTGGTGTTAATTTCTCCATTAACCACCACCTACTCTATACCACTTGGTTACTAAAAGATTAAGATTTATAATATTATTTATTACACATCCAACTATTCCGAAGGGTTGTAGAGTTACTTCTACAACCATCTCTCTCACATGTAGACATTAAATAGAGAATAAAGGATTTTAGATTCAAGATTAGCATTAAAGCAACATATTTTTAACCAGGATTGTAGAGTTACTTCTACAACCATCCATCTGACATGTAGACATTAAGAGTTACTTCTACAACCATCCATCTGACATGTAGACATTAAATAGAAGATTAGCACTGAAGTAACATATTTTTTATATTTTTATGGGCCAAAAAAGAAAATTAATGACAATTTAAAAAATAATTAAAAGTAACGAATACTTAGGGTTTGATTAAACTTTTAATCCTATTTGACTAAGGTTGCACTATGATGTTTTGAGCTAGAGTCCCGAGTCCTCATGATTGCACACATTTAATAAACATTCCACATCAATGCAATAGAGTCTCGAGCAGGGTTGGAATTTCAAATAGCGAACACCCGTCAAAATTGCCGATAACAATCAAAATATGAAAGGTTTTCTATATTCTAAGCCAAATTTTGACCGTCTCTGTCAAATCTTAGCTGTATTTGACGGGTAAATTGACCCATGATGGGCATTTACCCGCCAAATTCCATCCCTGGTCCCAAGTCCTCATGATTGCACACATTTAATAAACATTCCACATCAATGCATTTATTGTTGTTGGCAGGAAGATATGAGAACATGAAGTCTCATTGAACGGTTGATATTTTTTTTCAGGAAGAAAAAAGCCTGTCCTTGTTATTCTTATTAAGAATCAAAGGGCATCAATCCTGCCATCCCAGAAGTGGGTTACAATTCGGAAGAATACAGCTCATAAGTCAATAAATCTCCTCGAGACACTGCCAGGGGGAATGCTATATAGAAGAGTGTAGGATCCCATCAAAATAACTGTCTCATCAATAAAGAGATCAGTCGCATCAGCCTCATCTACCAAGAACCAAAGGGATCTGATCAACAATCTAAAAGAGGCCTCTCAGTGAGCAGTAAAACTACAAATCAAATAGAGGAGTAAGCTCCCCTGTCCATGCTCAAAAGAGCTGAAAGTAATCATAAGAGACCAATTGGTCCTCCATAAATTTTGAGAAACAGCCAGTACCAGGAGAAAAAGAGAGCAATTTTAGAGAGACGGTCAGCAATCCAATTGTGCTCTTAGTAGATGTGGGTGAACAACAGATTCAAAAATCTAGATATTAGCTTTTTTGTCTCCCTGCACCAGTGAAAGAGATCTGGAGGGGAGAGAGTAGTCGATCCCTTTACCCAATTAATGATGACTTGTGAGTCACCGAATATGTGGGATAAGGGGATCCCCATCATTTGGGAAGAAAGCAGAAGAGCCCAAAGGCTGAGTAATTCTGCTTTGGTGTTGGTGCCATATCTGACCCCCAACGCGAACTAGAAATGATGAGACTCATTCAAATATAAGCAGTATCCCACACCTGCTACCTTATTGTTAGAGGCCCCATCGAAAAATACACAAGGGAAGAACATATAGGGAGGATTCCCTATCTTCCTGCATTTTTTAGCTTTGACAGGCTGAGCATAATAAGTATGGATAGAGTATGTAATTTGCTGGACGATGCTGTAAACATTCCTCTTTTTTCCTTCAAAAATGGATAAATTCCGAGCTCTCCAGATAATCCACATCATATGAAATGGAATATGACTAAGAGACGGATTCCTAGGAAATTTGCCAGCCCAATACCTTACAAATGAGGAGGGAGAATCCAAGATAGGAGTATAAGGAAGCTGGTACTGATCGCAGATGTGGTCAAGAATAGTTCTCCAAACAATGCATTTTGAGAACAAATGTGCAACGGTCTCTTCATCTGAACAACACAGTGCACAAATGCCAGGACTAGACCATCCCCTTTTCTGAAGGTTATCCCAAGTGAGTATTTTGTTCCTGATAACCAACCATATGAAGTAGCCAATTTTACGTGGGAGAGCACTGTGCCATAATAAAGAGTCGATACGAGGGCCAATCGGAGGAGAGAAAGAATTAACAATACATTCATACGCATATTTTGCAAAAATCGTTCCCTCATTTTTGTTGAAATCCCATACAAGGGAGTCGGCTAGTGAAGAGAGATGAATGCCTCCACTTATCAGACCCTCAGTATAAGCATTCCAGACATCTTTCTACGATCCTCCTAAGCCTAATTCATCGGCCGTATACCAATAGTGTTGTGCATCAGGTAGTATGTTATGTGCCTGTGAGAGAGTTTTGATATCCAAGTCCTCCAGGGACGATCTCAGCTCATCAGGGAGGATATAAGAGGTATGAACACCAATGATCGGGTCCGCTCCAATCAAAATGTCATTACCGTCCCCCACCTGCCAAGCCAGGTGACTACCCAGCCAAGGAAGGGTTTGTAAAATATCTCTCCATATGATGGATACTCTGTGTGTGTTGAACCTCTTGTGCCTGAGCCAATCAATCACCGAGAGGTTTTTCAAATATTTAGATATAAGAACACGATGCCATAAGCCATCCTTTAATAGAGCCATCCATAGATTTTTAAGGCGTAGGGATATGCTGAACCACTGAAGATTTTTTATTCCCCATCCTTCATATTCCTTAGGCCATGAGAGTACCTGCCAACTGACCAAATGATATCTTCTATGATTTTTAGAGGAACCCCATAGAAAGGCAAACATAATGCTCCTGAGCTTGTGCAGAATAGAGACTGGGATAGGAGCTAATCCCATCCAATACACCGAAATGTTGGAGATAACTGATTGAACAAGGATCAACCTGCCCCCAAGGGACAGAAGCTTGTGGGTCCAATTACAGATTCTCTTTTCAAATTTTTGAACTAGCCAAGTCCAATCGCAGACCCTGTAACCAAGTGGCTTAAGGAAGAAACCAAGGTATTTAAACCCAGTGTGAATCGGCTCCATCCAATAAGGTAGAACCCTGGCAATATCTAAGAAATTGACAGTATCAATATTATTATATAGGAAGCAAGATTTATCCATGCTGATTCTCATTCCCGATGCCTTACAAAAAGTCTCCAGGATAACATCGAAAGCAGCCCACTCCAGAAGTGTACTAGTACCCATAAGGATCACATCATCCACAAAAAGGAGATGGGTAAGGGCAAGAGAGGATGAAATCTGAATGCCATGAATAAGACCATTGTTCCTGGCATCCGAGATACGGAGGCTAAGCCATTCAATGATAAGGATAAAAAGAAGAGGGGACAAAGGACAACCTTGTCGAATGCCACGAGATGCAGTGAAAAATTTCGAGGGGGTCCCATTTATTAGGACCGCAAAATTCGCAGAGGTAAGACAACCCATAATCCAATTGACAGTTAGAAGTGGTACCCCGATTTGGATCAAGATGAGCCGGATAAAAGTCCAATTCACACGGTCAAAAGCCTTGATAAGATCCAATTTGAGAATGAAGGCACATATATTTTTTGATTTAACAAAGTGAAGTATCTCTTGGACTATTCCAATAGGCTCAGTGATCTGTCGGTTTTTGAGGAAGCCAAATTGTTCTTGAGAGATACCAGAGTCCAAGAAGGGCTTGATCCTGCCTGCAATGACCTTTGCTATCAGCTTATACAGAAGATTACATAATGAGATGGGCCTGAAATCTGCAAAGGTCCGAGGCTTATCCATTTTAGGAATGAGTGCAAGGAAGGCCGTGTTCAAGGATGGAGGAATAAAACCAAAAACCCTAGTCGAATCTACAGCAGATAATAACTCATGGCCCAAGAGATCAAAGTAGTGCAGGTAGAACTCTACAGGCCATCCATCCGGACCAGGGCTCCGATATTTTTTAAATGACTTCAAAGAGAGTTCAATCTCCTTAATGGTGACAGGGCAGGTAAGGATCGATATGTGCTCGGTAGGAATCATCCTAGGATATAGCAAGACAACCCTAAGTTGTTGGACCAAACATGTGCCACCATCATCCTTAAATATACTAGCAAAGTGTGCCTTTCCCAGGTCCTTAAGAGCTTCCTCATCTTCAAAACAACTACCATCTGCATCTTCCAGAGACCAAATCGAATTTTGATTCCGCCTGCCAGAAGCCAGCGTATGAAAATACTTAGTGTTGGAATCGCCCCGAAGGGCCCATTTCGATCTTCTTTTTAGTTGCCATGTAAGCAGATAATGGTCCATGATCTTCTTCTTCTCAGCTCTGAGCTGAGACAGATGTTCCATTTCTTCCATGGAAAGGATACCATTTGACGAGCCAGAGAGGAGCGATTCAATAGCCTGGTCAAGGGAACTAGAAACATAATCCATACAAGCTAGCTTGGCCTTTATCCACACCTTGGCATCATGTTTAAGAATACACAGCTTATGGAAAATAGCCTCAATGCCTAGGGAGATGCCACTATCGGTATGAGAAGACCACCACTGCAAAAACCAATCATTGAAAGCTAGATCGCTGAGCCACGAACGATTGAATTTAAATGGATAGTTGCAAGAGCCCCGCTTCTTGTCCCATTCGAAGCAAATAGGAAAGTGATATGAAATGTCTGCACACTGGGTCCACACCCTATGAACCCCCAAAGAAGGAATCAAGGAGTCAAATATTAAGAAACGGTCAAGACGCTTACTTATACCATCTTCACCCACATGACCATTGTGCCAGGTAGGCCTGACATACTGAGGTGCCAAGTCCACGAGACCCACCGAGTTGAAGAAGGATAAGAAATGATGAGAGAGGGGATCCGGGGCGGCCTTATTTCCCCAGATCTCGGATGAGTACAGAGTGAGATTGAGGTCCCCTCCTAAAACAAGATTCGGTATGCTAAGTAAGCCACTATGCATAACCTTTTCCCAAAATAGTTCGCAGTCTCTATAAGGACCATACACATTGAGGATGGAGATAGGAGCGGGCATCCCTCGGATAGAAGCATGTACCAATAGGCCAGCACAGGTCAGAAGAGCCCTACACTTTACCTTCTGAGGATTCTAGGCAGTGAGGAAACCGCATGAGAGCCCCGACGCACTGATCGCACAAAACTCCCAAGAAGGAAGGATCTTTGAGAAGGCAAATAAAGTCGGGGATGCACTACACATAGTTTCCTGTAGAAGAATAATATCCAGACCTAGAGACTTAATGAGAGCACTGAGGTTTTGGTTTTTGGTCTTACCTCCAAGACCCCTAAAATTAAAGGATAAGAGCATCATCATAAAGCATCCCTGTGGGGAGACGACGCTCTAAGTCCCCTAATTGAGTTGCCATGAGCCGCATCTTTGATGCGAACGGAAAGAGGGATGTAGGATGGAGAAGCTGAGGAAAGGTCCACCGTATTGTCCCTTATTCCTTTAGTTTTTTTTTTCGGACAGTCGCATTGGCGAAGCGGATGGAATTTAGGTGAAGTGTAGAAGGGGATGTAGGGGTTGTTGCTGTGAAGATGGATAAAGATTTTTTAAGTGAAGGGTCAGAGAATGAGGGTGATGAGGTGGGACTAAGGGAGGGAGAAGTAAGGGTCGGAGGGGATCGAGGGTGTGGAAGGGGAGGAAAATCCACCAATGAAGCCAGTGATGGACGTGTCTGTTCCTTAATGGACTGCGGAGAAGGTTTATGCAAGGAGAGAGGAGAGTGGATAGGACTAGGATGCGGAGGTAAGTCCTTGGGAACTGAGGGAGACTCTTGAGTCGAGCAAGAGACAACAACTGGAAGCAAGGAGTCATCAGGAAGAGACAGGTCTGGAGCCATTTCAGGCTGCAAAGAAGATTTAGAATGAGATAAAATCAGATCGTCAACAGCATCTAGAAAGGCATCCGAGACGACTTCAGAGGGAGAAAGAGACACAATGTGGGTACCTGGAGATCAATGCTTATGCTCGATGGGGATGTCTGGAAAGGTTCCCGTCGGAGAATCATCCGAGCCCGAGTCTTCGCTACCAGGACGCAGGTCAGGACAAGTGTTCCTCAGGTGGCCAACCGCATGGAAACAACTGCATCTGAAAGGAACGTGGAGGTAGTCGAGCCTCTGGACCAGAAGGCGCTCATTGCATAGGATTTCCACCTCTGCCGGCAATCCTTGAGAGATGTCCATCTCGACAAGTACCCGACGACCCTCTTATCATATGCAATATGAAAATCAGCCTCAACGGCGACAAACCGACCAATAGTATTACCAATGCCCTCCAGAATCTGTCTGCTCCAAAGAGGAAACGGGAGGTGTGGCAGTAACACCCAAAGATGGCATTTCGTAATCCTTTCCCGAAGAGGGTCGAATCTTGAGTGCCAGAGAACCCTTCCCAATGTGTTAGATAGCTTCGAGGATACGAGAACAGTGATCCTCTTCCAGAAATACAAAAACAATCCACCCATTAGACAACAGACTGATAGTAGGAATATAGTCAAAGAGTGGCTTCCAATGCTTCGAAGCCCACTCCACCTAGGCGGCCTTACTCATTCTGCAGTATTCAATTCTCCATAAAGATGTCATGACCCAAAACATAGCGAAAGCAACCTTCTTGGGCCTTAATACACTTGGCATGTCTCTTACGACGAAAGTGAGGAAGAGCGGCCACCTCAGCCATGGAGGAATGGCCCACAAAGTCAACACAATAGGTGCTAGTGAGGATACCAAACCCCTAACCGAAGTCTCGAAGCTAGGATAATCGTAGCCCCCCAGACATAATCACCAAAAAACCAGGAGGAATTCCATTATAAAGGAGCCCCAAGTCAAGAAAACCTGAAAACATAGCATACAAAACCCCCAGAACCCACATAGGTGTGACAAAGACAGCCCACAAACGAGTCACCACTGTAGAGCCCTAGGGAGCCACACAATAGCAACAGGCCGGAAATAGGCAAAGAACAGGGGACCACAGGCACGGGAGAAGAGAACCCCAAGTGAAGCACCACGAGTGGAGCCCCAGGCCCCTGAAACCGACAGAAGAAAACCCAAAGTCAACCCACAATACTATGAAGAAAACGAGAGAAACCCTAACCCAATCAGTAGGGTTTGCAAAAGTCAACAACAATCCGTGAGGCCAGCAGAAAGAAGGGGAGTGGAGAGTCCCAAATTCAGAAAGAAAGTGCAGAATCCCAAGGAAGAACCGAGCAAGAGGGCCATGTACTAGTGGAGACACTGAAGAGGAAGAAAGCTAGCGTGAATCCCGAACCCTAGAAAACAAAAGAAACCGTCCGAGGTCAACCTAGTACATGCCAGAGGTGACAGAAGACAAAAATATAAAAATTACGACAGAAAACCCATGCAGGGGTGGCAAAAACAAAAAAACCACTAGTGCAACCAAGACAGAGCAATTCCTTCCCACTTATTTTTATTCTTGGTTGGTACAAGTCCCCCGGTGAAGGGGAGGGACTCCAAGAGGGGCTGCCCACTGGGTATGACCACCTTGCAAGTCCAATCCCCAGCCGAGAACTCGCACAGAACATAAGTACAAAAATAAAAACCCACCCCACAAAGCGATCGAATGGTATGCAGACCCAAGCGCCCAAGAACCCTGCAGCGGTTACATGAGAAAGGGAGAGCTACGCCATGGAAAGACCAGTGCACCAGAACTGCACCCGAGCTGCGCCATCGTGAATCGCAACTCCGAAAATAATCTAATTAATCCCTTGAACGGTTGATATTTGATGTTTAATAAGGGGCAGTATACTGGCAAACCAATTCGCCTAGAGTCTTCATGATTGCACACATTTAATAAACATTCCACATCAATGCATTTATTGTTGTTGGCAGGAAGATATGAGAACATGAAGTCTCATTGAACGGTTGAAGTTTTTTAAAGTTTTTTTTTTTCATATGGAAATATGCACGGGAAACCCAGCAATACTTCCCCACATTAGTGTATGGTCGAGGTGGCGTAGAAGGCCTAACCTCAAAGGACTCAAGGCTTGAACCCGTGACCTCTCCCCGAACCGATAGAGTGTACACACGTCTTACCAAATTAGCTAACCCTTGAGGCTTGTGATTGTTAAAGTTATAGAAATTACAATTTTTAAAACTGATTTTGAATAGATCTCATTAAAAAAAACACATAATAAATAAGATGTTTTGATTGTTCTTTATTCTATACACTTAATTAGCACCTCATAGCAACTCATTTATTGCTACTGCATAAGAACCAACAACCATATCAAATAACTCATATAATATCTAATAACTCATAAAACAACAAATCCAACAACTCATAATCCTACATGAGACAACAACAGTATTAAATGCTACAATGATTAATAAAGTTGGTCATAAATACAGTTTGCACCAATTTTTGCTATGTTTCTTATTGGAATTTTCAAAACTCCCAGAAACAGCTACTAAATCTTAGGAATATGGGTGGGGATTTTTGTGTCAAGTAATTTTATTTTTGCATTTAAAATATCGGCCAACAAATAACATAAATTATATATTTTATGAATTAAAATTAGATCTAGAGACTTTTTGACTTTTTCAAAAAGTGTTTTTATGTTTTAACTTTTTGACTATGGATCTAATAGTGTTTTTAAAAGTTTTAAAAATTCCATAAAAATTTATGGCAAAAAACTATTAAAAACTTGTGTATAGAACTCGATTAAAATCACGAGATTGAGATGGAAAATCAACCTGAAAGTCAAAATCGAAGTTTTAAAAATTCCATAAAAATTTATGGCAAAAAACTATTAAAAATTATGTATAGAACTTGATTAAAATCACCAGATTGAGACGGAAAATCACCCTGAAAGTCAAAATCATCATTATACTGTTAATCGGCGACAAATACTCTACATGCTGAAGAGCATTAAATGCGACGGCGGTTGCACTGTACGCCCTCGGATCCTTTCCAAAGTAAGATCCAACAGTGGACAGTGCGACAGCCGTCGCATTTAATGCTCTACAGCATGTAGAGTATTTTTCGACCTGTTAATCACCCACAGTTAACGGTTTCTGCATTAATATCAAATACCGTTTTGACTCGTACGTTTTCGCGTGTTGGACGGCAATAGGACTCCACGGCAATAAAATCAACACTGCCGGAAAGATTGGAGACAAGACGTCATATCTGATGTCACATCCACCGCTTCCCTGTGCCTGCAAGTGGTGAAGGGCCGCAGATAATGGTATTTGTATTCTTGACAAAGGTTTCGCATCTTCATCTTGACAAAAAACGCGTCGGGAGTTACTGCGCGCGCATACTTGCTTCATGTGACAGCCTGCGCTTCAATCATCTTTCACTTATTACCATTTCAGTCTCTGAGTCCATCCATTCATCCAAATCCCCCTTACTGCAATGGCATACCCACATCACGATGATAATGCTTCTTTCACTTCCGCCTCCAATTCTTCTCCCTATTACGATGTGTTTATAAATCATCGGGGTCCCGATGTAAAAAACACATTTGCTAGCCATCTTTACCGGCGCCTTTTCGATCATGGATTGCAAGTGTTTCTAGACAAACCAGAACTGGAGGCGGGACACTACATCCATTCTCAGATAGAAGCCGCTATTCAAGTGGCTTCTGTCCATATAGCCATTTTCTCCCCAACTTATGCGGAATCGAAATGGTGCCTGGATGAACTGGTGCTCATGGTCAAGTCAGGGGCTACGATTCTTCCAGTATTCTACAAAGTAAAGCCTTCGGAGCTCCGCTGGACAGTCAAAGATGGAGCATACGCTGACGCCCTGCGCAAACACCAGCAGAAGACAACGCTCGACGCTCAAACCAGCGAAGAGAAACCGCGCTACGATTCCAATACTATTCAAGATTGGAGACTTGCTCTTTCTCATGTCGCGGATATAAGCGGTTTCGAGCTGGAGGCCTTTAATGGGTAAGGATCTTACACATTAAATTGTCTGGGTTTTTAATTTGTTGGACTTACACATACTTGAATTTGATACTTAGTTTTTCTAATTTGTTATTCATCCAGGAACGAGCATGACCTCTTGGAAAACGTTGTGCGAAGTGCGTTGAAAACTGTTCCAAAAACACCGATGTTTGTGGCAAAATATCCAACTGGTTTGGAGGATAAGCTACAAGATTTTGAAAGGAGAGTGTTGTCACAGCAGAAGCAGAGTGTGGAATCCAGGGTTGTGGGAATTGTAGGTGGGGGTGGTATTGGGAAAACCACTCTGGCGAAAGAGTTTTTCAACCGAAGGAGTTCATGTTATAATCGATCCTCTTTTTTATTTGATGTGAGAGAAACTGCAGGTAGAACGTCTCTCATTTATTTGCAGATGAAGCTCATTAAAGACTTGACACACAGAGATATCAAAATTGAGAGCCGTGACGAAGGTATAGCTAAACTTAAACAGCATCTTTCATATTGTCATGCTCTGGTTGTTATAGATGATGTAGATAAACCTGATCAGTTGGAAGCATTTTTACCAATTAAGGATTTTCTTAGTTCCCATAGCTTGATTGTTGTGAGCTCTAGGGACAAGCATGTCCTCACAAGTTCAGGAATTGTAGACTCATCAATTTATAAGCTCTCGGGGATGAATAGAGCACACTCCCAAGAGCTGTTCTGCTGCTATGCCTTCTATCAGCCAGATCCCCTACCAGAATTTACAGATCTGGTGGAACGGTTTGTAACGGCTTGTGATGGATTGCCGTTATCATTGAAAGTGATTGGAGCGCTTCTTTGTGGAAGAAATGACACTTCTTACTGGAAAGAGCAACTCACTGCACTTAACAAGACACTACCTGATGATATAATGGAGAGGCTCAAGATTAGTTATCAGTCTCTCAACCAAGAGGAACAGCAAATATTCTTAGATATTGCCTGCTATTTTATAGGAGAAGAAATGAATACTGCAATAAGAATATGGGGACCGGTTGGGCTTTTAAATATAGAGAGCAAGTGTCTTATGGATGTGGGCAGAGAAAATAAGATAAAAATGCATGATCATGTTAGAGATATGGGAAGAAAAATTGCAGAGGAAAGATCATTGCCCCTTCGTTTTTGGCCATACACAACCAACACCACCAATATTGATAATCTGTTGGAACAATTGCTGTGTGTAAGTGCTTCATTCTTTCAAGCCTTCATTTTTTATTAGAAATCTTTAAAGTTGTATTTTTCAAGACACAAGAATCAGTACTGCTTACTAGGTATATGGTTTATTTTTATATGAATGAATAGGGTGTAGTCGAAGTTCGCGGAATTTCAACGGTTCGTCGCGGCTTCAAGTATTTACCTTCCTTGATTTGGAACTCAGAAATGTCATGGTACAAAAGGTGGAGTCACCAGTTGTTCGCAAATCGTAAGCGTACACTGGTCAATAAAGATGGTTATCATGGTATGAATTTGCAAATTCTTGCAACTGAAGATGGTTATCTAAAAGATATATTGAGGAGGGTGCGGTCACCAAATCTCATATGGCTCCGCTGGTATAAATGTTCCTACTCTTCCCTGCCTTCTTGGGTTCCACTGGAGAATTTAAGGGTTTTAGAAGTAGCTGGAAGCAGATTGAAAACGTTGTGGCAACATGAATCTCAGGCACGCAATTTTGTGTAATTCTACTTATTTAATTTCAATTTGTAGATGAGAATCATCATAGAAATCTTTCTTACAGTGGAAATGTACTGAAAATTGCAGGCCCCTCTCCAGTTGCGAGAGTTGAATATCTACGCTGGCATTTCACACTTTCCGAAATCCATAGGGCAGCTAAAGCACCTCGAAAAGATTGAGATTGTTGTGGATTATCCTTGGATCATTCCATTGGAAACTTTGCCAGAAGAATTTTGTGATATTTGCTCCCTGAAATACCTGGTCTTAAGACGTTTTAAAAGAATGAGGTCGCTGCCGGATTCCCTCGGAAAGCTAACAAACCTCCAGCATATTGATTTGTCTTCTGCTACCAGTTTGAAGATGCTGCCCAACTCCCTAGGAAAGCTAACAAATCTCCAGCATATCGATTTGTTTTCTGCAACGAGCTTGATAATGCTTCCAAATTCTTTTGGGAATTTAACTAGACTCAAACATCTATCATTGAATCGATGCAAGGATGTGACCATTTCCAAGGAGACACTTGGAAATATGACCGGGCTGGAGTACTTGAATCTTTCACATTGTTGGAAGGTGAAAGAATTGCCTCCCCAAGTTGCACATCAGAGGTCTTTGGAAAAGTTATATTTGCAGGATACCCAACTAAAAGAACTACCAAGCGGTATTGGAGACCTATGCAATTTGGAGGTTCTGGAACTAGGGGATTCTTGGTTGAAAGTGCTGCCAGTTTCACTCGGTTACCTCAAGAGCTTGAAGGATTTGTCGGTGAGTTGTTGCCCGGAATTGAAATGCTTGCCGGATACCATTGGGCTGTTGACTCAGCTGATAAAGTTGAGGTTGTCTCATTGTGGGATACAATACTTGCCACAAGATTTTCTCCAGATGAACAATCTAGAAATTTTAGAGGTTGAAGAATGTCCGATGGACGAACTTCCGTTTAAATGGGCAGAAGGACAAAGAGAAAGTGAAACACTAGTAGTGTTGAAAGAATTGGACTCCTCCAATGACAAATGCATGTTTGGCCTCAAGTCACTGGAGCTGCGGAGAGTGGAAATAAGGGAGGTAAACTTTCATGAAGTAGTTTGCCCAAACCTTCAACGTCTTGTCTTGTATAAATGTAATGAGTTGAGACAAATCGGAACGTTTTGTGGTCTGGAAAAACTTCAACATCTCATCATCAGCTCGTGTCAGAAAGTAGAGGAACTCCCCAGCCTTGAAACGTTGACATCCTTGGAGCAGTTGAATGTCTGTGAATGCAGGAAACTCAAGCGCATAAAAGGGTTGGGACACCTCAGAAAGCTTCGAAGACTAAGTGTTAATGTATGCCATGAGATAGAGGAGTTGCCGGGTTTGGAACATTTGATGTTGTTGGAGGTTTTGGAGGTTTGTGGATGTCACAAGCTCAAGTGCATGCAAGGGTTGGCACAGCTCACAAAGCTTCGAGAATTAGAGGTTGTGGGATGCCATGAGATAGCAGAGTTACCAGGCGTGGAACATTTGATGTCCTTGGAAAGGCTTGATGTAAGTGATTGTCCCAAACTGCAGCAGTTGCGTCAACGATTGAAGACACGATTCAGATCTGAAAATCAAAGCAAATCAAGACGTTGTGGTCTGCAATTTCTGCTGGAGGTTATGTAAAATAGGTGCCCCATTAGAGTATTGGATTTGGATTGTGAAGATGGTGTTTATCTAAATATAGGGTAGGGCTCTAAACCACAAATCCTATGTTGTTGGAAATATTAATTACTCTTTATTTCAGCCTATTTTGTGAGAATGTGTAGCAGGTTCAGAATGAAGAGTTCATGTCTCTCAGTGGAATTAAATTTCTGAATATAAGTTTTTAGGTAGATAGTTATTACAGTCTTTAATGTAAGTCCGTAGCTTTTTTTTCAAGTGAAGCATATTTTTCTATATAGGTAGAAGAACCAAAAAAATGAAAAACAAAGAGAAGAGAGAAGCGTGTAAATGTGCTAAGAAATGAGAAGAAGAAGGACAAATATTGTGGATAGTTCAAGCTCTGTGTTTTTAGAGAGTGTCAGAGCCTTAAAAGGTGAAAAATGTTGAAGATTAACATTTACAATTAGTTTGTAAGTAAACAGTTATGTTACGGTTGTGATAAATTATAGTTATACATCTGTTATTCAATGTATTGTAATGAAATAAATAAGTGCTAGCTTCAGTATAAAAGTTGCACCCTCCAATTAATAAAATTACTTCTTTAGTTTTTCGTATTTCTTTATAATCTTGGTGCCCATGATTTCTTAACATGGTATCAAAGCTTGAACAGCCGTGAATCTCTCACAAGAGTGGCTGGAAGATGAGTTTTTTATAATCATGGTCACTATATTAGAATAGCATGTCGCTGGAAGATGAGTTTTTTATAATCATGGTCACTATATTAGAATAGCATCAATGTATAGATTTTTAACAATAATATTTGTGAAAATATCTCTCTGCAAGGATTGAAGTTGTTGCCCATAATATTTATTATTTAGATCTATATATTAAAGCAGTAATCTGTAGATGGTAACTCGTACAGGAAAAAAGAAACAGAACTTCATTCAATGCTTGGTGTAACTACTGGCGAAAATAAGAAACGGAATTTCATCATCCTCTGAACATTCAAAACGCGGTGTGGAAATCTCTTGCCTGACTTGGCTCTAAATTAATTTGAGACATTTGAGCTCTATTTACAAAATATAGTATGCATATAATTTTGCTCATGCAATATATATGTAAAGAAATATTGTTTTTTATTGATGATAACAACAAAGACAAGACAACTTACTATTCTGAAAAGTCAGATTTCTTCTTTACTATATGAAGAAGTTAATAGAGTGTAACTCAATATGGATTGTTGTCCAAGTAATTCGGGAGTTGTGGTCTAGGGAATGATCCCTCACTAGTTGCTGAGGTTAAGCGACATGTGGATTGTCCAGTAATTTGACTTCGGGAGATCCGTGATTCGGGAGTTGGGGGAGGTGCAATCCGGGAACTCCGGAATCCAACTCAAGAAGTTCTTTATTTTATGTTAATATGTCAATCAAATTTTTAAGTTTTTTAAATTGTAGTGTTAAGAGGGTGTAAAGTTTTTTAAATTGTAGTGTTAAGAGGGTGTGTTGAAGATTAACACTTACAATTAGTTTGTAAGTAAACGGTTATGTTACGGTTGTGATAAATTATAGTTATACAACCGTTATTCAATGTATTGTAATGAAATAAATAAGTGCTTGCTTCAGTATAAAAGTTGCACTCTCCAATTAATAAAATTACTTCTTTAGTTTTTCGTATTTCTTTATAATCTTGGTGCCCATGATTTCTTAACAAAAAATGCAAGTGTAAATTTCCAAGTTTGTATTTACAACTATAGTTCTTTGCTTTGTATTTACATTTATCATTTGATGAAAGACATATCTGAGTTTGTGACAATATCACTTAATATTTGATTATATGATATTATGAGTATGTGGTAATATAGTTGTGTGGCGTTTTATACCAAGTTAAGGTCGTTGAAGAATGTTTTTCATATTATAAGTCTTAAGACTAAGAAATTTCCTTTTATAAAGTTTCCTAGTGGGAGTTGGTGGCAGCAGTTTGTAGCAACCTAAATCCCGTGGCAGTAAAAGGAGTTTGTAGCAACCTAAATCCTGTGGCAGTAAAAGCCCATAGAATTCAAGTGATTTTATGTCGAGGTAAAGTGTGTGAGGTAAAAATTCCTTAAAAAGTGTCTCGACCAAAAGTGAAGTTTGTTTCACTAAAATTTCGTCGCGGTAAATCTCAGTTGCACTAAAAAGTATTTGGTCTCTAACAATGAAGGTTTTGTTCATAGGTCAAGATGTTTGGGAGATAGTCTAAAATGGCTATATAGAATCAACAGATCAAGTGACATATAATAATCTCACACAAGTTGAGAAGGATTCCATGAGGGAACATAGGAAGAAAGACAGAAAGGATCTGTTCTACATACACCAAGCCATGCATGAAAGCATACTCCCAAGAGTAGTAGCAACACATACCGCTAAGTAGACATGGGACACATTGGAAACCGTCTATCAAGGCTTGGACAAGGTAAAGACTTCCAAGTTGCAAATTCTTAAAAGAGATTTTGAATCTATGTCAATGAAAGAAACATAGTCAGTGGACTCATTCTATACTCGGGTTATTGGGTTGATAAATCAACTAAAATCTCATGGAGAAAATATAGAATACATAAGGGTCATTTAAAAAGTTCTTAGAAGCCTCCCTCATAAATTTGAATCCTTGGTCGTGACCTTAGAAGAAAACAAAGACATGCCGCAGTTTACCATTGATGACTTACAAGCCTCGCTCATCAATCATGAACATATAATCAACAGATCAAACAAATCATTAGAAGGTGTCATTTGCAGCACAATCATCTATAAGTTGTGAAAGAGGTAGAGGGAGATATAATTATAGAGGTAGAGGAAGAAGTTTTTCTAGAGGGGGACGCAACAACAGTCCCATGAATGTCCTGGTAGAGGACAAAATCAGAACCCCAATCATCCAAGTGGTCACAAGTTTGGTAAGTAAAAAATTCAATGCCATTATTGCAAGAAATTTTGTCATTATGCATATGAATGTAGGAAGAAGCAGTATGACCAAGGAAGGAAAAGACAAAACCAGTTGAGCAACACAACACTTCGTCGAGCGCAATGTTAATGGCATGTGCATCACCAATTGAATGCAATGTTGTCCAAGAAATTCCATGCGACATATCGTGTTTAGATTTAGGTTGTAACAATCATATGACTGGTAATTTAAATTTGTGTTCTAGTCTAGATAAATTAGATCAAACCGATGTCATGCTTGGAAATAATGTCCAAGTCATTGTTTTGGGAAAATGTATTGTTGTTATTCCAACCAAACAAGGGGAGAAAACGACTATGCTTGATGTTTATCATGTCGAAGGTCTAAAACATAATTTGTTGAGCTTCGGATAGCTGATACACAAAGGTTAAAGAGTCTACATGGAGGACAATCACTGTGTGATTAAAGACATACGTCCAAGCAACCAATTGATAGCAAAAGTGCAAATGATAAGCAATCATTTTTTTTCTTTGAGAATAATTCCAGACATGAAAGAACAGACAAATACAAGAGCTACATTTAAGGCAGAAAGCAAAGAAGAAGATAAGCATTGCAACAAGAAAGAAAAAGACAACGCTGATTTTCAAGCAGCATTTCAAACATAAGTTCATGATGAGTCTCGGTTGTGGCATTTTAGATTTGGACATCTAAATCTTGGTGGGATGAAGCTACTGCACACAAAGAATATGGTGAAAGGATCTCCATTGATAGAAAAACCAGATAGAGTTTGTGAAGGATGCATTTTTGGAAAGCAACATAGAGAGACTTTTCCAGTCGGAAAGACATACAAAGCACACACACCACTTGAGATTGCACACTCTGATATTTTTGGCGTAATGCAGACATCATCCCTTGGTGGATGCAATTATTTCCTTGATTTTATTGATGACTTGACAAGGAAAGCATGAGTATGTTTTCTGAAACATAAATCTAACGCATTTAGTTGTTTTCAGTAGTTCAAGGCACTTGTGGAGAACCAAAGTGGATATAGGATCAAAATATTAAGGATAGACAAAGGAGGTGAATATGTCTCGAATGAATTCCTAAATTTAGGCAAAACCCATAGCATACACAATCAATTCACTACATGGTATACACCTCAGCATAATGATGTCACAAAAAGAAAGAACTAAACCATTATGGAGATGGTGCGCAACATGATTGCAGCCAAGCATTTTCCAAATGAATATTGGGATGAAGCAGTCAGAACTCATTTATATATTATAAATCGGTGTTTGACAAAGAGTGTGAAGAACAAAGTCCCTCAAGAAGCATGGACATGTATGAATCACAGTGTTTCTCATTTAAAAGATTTTGGTTGTGTAGCATATGCTCATGTTCTAGATAAGCTGAGAAAGAAACTAGACAACAAGGGGCAAAAATGTATTTTGTAGGTTACACTAAAGACACAAAAGCATACAAGTTGTATGATCCTGTTGCAAGGAAAGTGATAATCAATTGCGATGTTCAATTTGTTGAGAATGAACCATGGGATGGAATTGTCGAGAAGAATGTCAAGATTATGTCGATTGTCGAACATGATGACATGACAAAGGAAGTGGTTCAAACACACCATGCAAGTCAAAATGTCACAACACCTTCGAATCCCATGACATCACGACATGGTTCAACATAAGGAACGTCGATGGAAAGTCACAGCTCAAGCTATGTCGTCGAGCACACCAAGAAGTCAGCAAACCCCATCAAGCATTTCATTGAGGTCAACATCGACAGATCTAGTGAAGACAAGAAGTCTGCGTGAAATATATGAAGCTAGTACATCAAATTCATTCTCTCTATTTGCATTATTTTCTCAAATAGATGATCCTCTAACATTTCAGGAAGTTGTCGAAGAAGAATTATGGGCACAATCCATGGATGAAGAAATAGAATGCATTGAGAAGAATCAAACATAGGAGCTGGTGGATTAACCAAAAGATAAGGATGTAATCAACGCCAAATGGATTTACACAAGGAAAGAATGGTTGCGAGAGGGTTCACACATCAGACTGACATAGACTTCAATGAAACTTTTGCACTAGTCGCACACATGGATACAGTCAGAACAATTTTGGCGATTACTGCTCAAAACAAATGGCATGTTTATCAAATGGATGTTAAATCGGAATTCTTGAATGGCTATCTAGAGGAGGAAGTATATGTGGAACATCAACAAGGCTATGAAGTTCCAGGACAAGAGCACAAAGTGTACATGCTGAAAAAAGGCACTCTATGGTTTGCAACAAGCTCCTAGAGCTTGGTACAGTTGCATTGATTCCTATCTCTCCCAGAATGGATTTCACATAAGTGAAAGCGAACCAACGTTGTACACCAAAGTTAATGAGAAAGGTAACATGTTAATCGCCTTCCTATATGTAGATGATTTAATATTTACTGGTGATTTTGGCATAAAGGATTTTAGAATAGTCATGGAAAGTGAATTTAAAATAACTGATTTGGGGCTTAAGAATTTTTTTATGGGAATTGAATTCCAACAGCCTAAAAGTGGTATTTTTATATCACAGTCGAAGTATGAAAGTGAAATTTAAAAAAAATTCAATATGTCTAATTGCAAGACAATCCCAACACCGGTAATAACAGGTTTAAAATTGAGCAAGGATGATGATGGATCAACAGTAGATCCTACGTTGTTTAAAAGGCTAGTTGGAAACCTTATGTATTTAACTACGACAAGACCATATATCATGTATGAAGTCTGATCTCAAGAATCATGTAGTCACCAAAAGACTCTCATTCGAAAGCAGGTAAAAGAATTTTGAGGTATGTAAGTGGCATAAAGGATCTTGGAATAATGTATTCAACCCCAGGAAATTTTAAACTCATTGGATACATCGACAATGACAATGGAGGAAACACATATGATAGGTAAAACACATGTGGGTACACATTTCATTTTGGTACAGGTTTTCTGTCATGGGATTAGAAGAAACAACCCATTGTAACTGTGTCTTTAGAAGAATCAAAGTATGTCACATCTGCATGCACTACATGTCAAGTTGTCTGGATGCAGAGAATTTTAAAAGATCTTTTGCAGAACCAACAAGAACCAACAACCATTTTCTGCGACAATGGTTCAACCATTGCATTTTCAAAGAACCATGTGTTTCATAAGAGGACCAAGCACATCGGCACAAGGCATCATTTCATAAGAGAATCGGTAAACAATAAAGAATTTTGTTTAGAATTTTGCATTCGAAAGGGATACAAAATATTTACAAAACCATTGGAAAGGGATACATTCCAGTATCTGCGAAATTATTTAGGAATGACAAATTCCACTCAGTGAATTTTGTCATGAACAGAGCAAGTTTAATCTCTGAAACATTTTGTAATATTTTGTTTTAATATCCCAATCTACTCATAATTAAGGGGGAGTGTTGGAAATATTAATTACTCGTTGATCCTCATATTATCTCAGCTGAACCTGTTAGAGTCTATAGCAGGTCAATTTCTGTCAGTCTCTCTAACAAAATGAAGAGTTCACGTCTCTCATCTATAAAGCGGTCGAATTAAAATTTTGAATATAAATTTCTAGGTAGATAGTTATTACAGTATTTAATGTAAATCGATAGCTTCCAAGAGAAGCATATTTTTTTGTATATGTAGAAGAACAAAAAAATGAAAAGCATAGAGAAGAATAGAGAAGCATGTAAGTGTGTGGAGAAAGGAGAAGAAGAAGGAAAAAAATTGTGGAGAGTTCAAGAACTCAAGCTCTCTGTTTTTAAAAACTGTTGAGAGAGGAATCTTTGTAAAAGGTGAAACATGCCTGTAAATTTCCAAGTTTGTATTTATGGCTATAGTTCTTTGTTATGTCGTGACAAGATATATAATTCCATAGTTGATGGTTGAATGCATGTTTTATTTAGCCGCACATCTTCTCCATAATTACTTGAGTAAATGTTGTTTACATTTACCGTTTGGTGAAATACACCGAGAACCCACAAATATTTCACCGTGCAAAAAAATTAAGTTTTTATGCGCAAAGTACTTGACACAAGTTTCACTTAATATTTGATTATATGATATTGTGATTCCGTCACAATATAGTTGTGTCGTGCTTTATCCCAAGTTACCGTTGATTAATTTTTTTTCATATTATAAGTCTTAATACTAAAAATCTCCTTTTATAAAGTTTCGTTAAAAGTGGTTCGATCAAAGTGGGAGTTGGTCGCAACCTAAATCCTGTGGTAGTAAAAGCCCGTAGAAGTCAAGTGAGTCTCTGTCGAGGTAAAACTGTGTCGGGTGCAAAGTCCGTAAAAAGCGTCTGACCAAATGTGAAGTCTGTCGCAGTAAATCCCTATCGCAATAAATCTTTGTCACAATATTTATCGCAGTAAAAGTATGTCGCAGTGAATCTTGCTCATATTAAATATTGGTCACAGTAAAATCTTGTCACAAAAATTGTGGTCGAAAGTAATTGATTGAAGTAAAAGGTGGGGTTTCCAAGGTAGTCTGTTGCAACACTAAAAGTAAAAAGAAATTAAAGTTTATGACTGCACGGTAACTTGTTAACCATCGCAGCCGCCTGTCATTCCCAAGAAATGTAACCACTTGTTGAACAAATTATTATTTTTTCTTTACACTTAATGATACAACAGGTCAGATATTGTTTGGAAGTAATGTGAATGAAAATTACTTTGGAATTAATGTGAATGAAAATCGAATCCAATCTAACTTGTTGCTCGATAATCAAAGAAATATATGGACAATGAGGAATCAAATCATGTCAAGGCTGGAACTGGTTTTTGTGGAATTCATCCATCAAGACACATATAGGATCATAAAAATAATCTGAGTTCAACCTTGATGGAAGAGGACAATATGACTCATGATTCAACTCCTTTGGGAAATTCTTTCTTTTTTCCTCTACCCAACTAGGACACTCAATTATGTTTAGTTTAGAAAAAATGGAAGAATCAAATGGGTACAAATTGTAATGTTATTAAGCTAAAATTGAAATTGAACCCACTTGTTGTTCAAAGATGGAGAAAATATTAAACTGATGTTTATACACCTTCTCAATCCATCCATAAGAAAGATTGATAAACTAAAAAATGTTATTCATCCAAGATGACTAAAAAAGAAAATGAAGCGCATTTTCTCCAATTATGTGACAATGTTCAGACTCCAGACTGAAAACTATTGAAAGTAACAGGTTGACTAGAACCCAAACCCATACAGGAAGACTCAAAAAGTTGGGTCAGGAGGGTGGATTGAAAATATTTAAAAGTTTCTCCGAGATAGTTTGGAATAATTGATCTTAGAATTTGATAAAAGGGAAAAGTTTTCAAATTAATGGCACTTTTTATTTCAAGATTAAAAACAAGGTTAGTATAAGGACCAACCTCATTGTGATTGTTTAAACCCAAGCATATCCTAATCAAGGTTTGGATTAGGGATTTTACAGATATCATATAAATTAGGACAAGGATCACCATTATAATGTTCTGTTAAGAACTGCTCTTCATTAGGTTCACTTGCAACCATATCGTCATCATGTGATTGTTCTTATTTAAATTGCTCATTGTGTTCAACTAGGGATAGATGATTACCATCATCCATTTGATAAGGAAAAACATCAATAAGGTCAGTTTTAACTCCCCTATCATCCTTGTAAAATCGAGCTTTAACCATATAATGATGACAAGATTGCTTCTTGAAAGAAGTCGCATTATGTTCAAAATTTTCTTCATCTGCTGGGATATGATCAAAATACGAATCAAAATTTAGATGGCTTGAACATTCACTGAAATTATCGTTAACCAAGAAATGACTATGGATTTTCTCCCCAAAAGGATCTTTAATGGATTCATCGATGAGAGTCTCAAATATGGATTTTTCCTGATGGTGATCACCTGGCTCTCCCTCTTTATCTGTGCCTCCTTCAGGTAACGATGACAATATTTTAATAAGTTCCCTTTCTAAGTCAATATTCAATTCATAATCCCGAGGGGTTGAAATTTTCACATCATTATGAATATTCTTAAACTATTCTATAACATTCTCTTGAATCGAAGGGTCTCTCAAAATCACATTCAAAGGCACACTCAAAATTGGATTAGGAGAGGATAAATTAGTCTAATAAGTACAATCATTAGTGATTTCATCATAGCTATCGTGACCATATTCATTAGATTGATCCTCAACAACACAATCATTGTCATGTTGTTTCTCTATGGTTTCATTAATGTTTTCACCCCTTTTCTCCCTTAATAGCTTAGTAAGCATGTCATATCCTGTGATTAATCTCGGATCCAAATGGTCAAACCATGGATTAATGTCTCCATATAAATAAGCACCAAGGGAATGCATATAAACATCTTCATCTTCAATGCCATAATCTTCCATATACCATAAGAAGGCATCCAAATAAATTTCAATGGACATGTCATCGTTTCCAGAGAAACGAGTGAACCTTCTAATGTAATCAATTGACATAGGAAGAGGCACCCCATACTTTTCAGAGAATTCAACTGGAGAAGGTTTAACTTGATTCCTAATATCTCTGGTTACTTGAGTTTGGTGTCTAATTGACTTGCGAGATTCATTCACCTAAAGTTTTGGTTGGGTTTGACATCTAGGTTCACAATGACTTGTTGATTTATTAGGGTTGATTGGGAAAATTAATTTATTACATGAATGAGGAGAAAGGTGGGCATCATAAGGATGTTCCAGTTTAGGTTCAAAAACATCCTCATACCAAGATATTGATATCTAGCTATTCCTTTCCTCTCTTATCCTTTCAACTTCGTTTAAATTTTCACTTTATTCTTCCTTGGGTTGATACATTCAAATAAATATGTCTGAGTTCATTATGATTTATGGGATGGGTCAGTCCTCCAATTGACTCGCACGATGGACTCATCAAGTGAACTTATAGCCTTATTCACTGAAAGGTAATGTCGTGATGGAGAGGTGAGATGAGTGAAATAGAGTGATGGTTATGTATGATTAAACAAAGAAAATATAACCACCAAATCAAACCAGATGTGATATGATTGATAAGCAAAGCAAAGCTACACTCGTAGACACAATAGGTGAGCCCCTATCTCCCTAGAAACAACGCCAATATGTGTTGGAAAAGCGAACATGGTAAAACCAGAGGATAAAGGTTGAACCAAGAAAAACCTCTACCTCCCAAGCAATGGTGCAAAGATGTTATCACACAACTTATAACGGCCCTACATAAATATATCATATTCAGGATGGTAGGGGAGATGGGAAACTAAAGAGGTGAACTCAGGGAATCCTAAACCTCATATATGGATAATTTTGTACACCGGTTATGATACCCTTCACTTTATGCCATTGATAAACCGAGTGACAAAGGGGATACCTTAAGATAAGACACCCAAATAAAGATAAGATATTTAATCCCAGAAGGTGTATAGCTAATGAAACCATATATCTAAGACACGTGGTCACTTTGTGATGAAAGTTTTTGGATTATGAGGGTTTAAGCAATGAAAATATAACCCAAAATGTTTAGTTTTAGTGACTATATAAATATTATAAAGATCTAGGTTGTGAGTGTTAGTTTAAAAGATCAATGTCACTACACTAGGGGGATTGAGGTTGGAAATCGATGGTAGACCTAGAATGGTGAATTGAGGGAAGTTTATGGATTTCTAACACTTGATTGAATTTGCTTGGTAAGAGATCTGATAATATCCAAAAGCACAAGCAAAACTGAAACCTAAAACTCAGAAAAATGATCACTCAACCAAGGAGGGCGAATTTCCTAAAGGGCGATGTCTAATTCTAAGTGGGAAAATGGAGTCTAATGATGACGCCATAGGAGATATAGGATTTTTGGGGGATGGCCTCAAAAACAAAAAAAATAAAAATTCAAAGTCATTTAAGCCCCATGAATTTTCCCACTTATAATGAGGGTTTCAAGTAAAATTTAGAGAATGACAGATGGATAAAGTAATGGAATAGAAATCATAGCTTATGATGAGTACTTGGATATTGTAGATGAATGTCGAAATGGTGATGTTTACTCCTGCAAATATCAAATGAAATATTTGTTGAAGATCCAACTTGTTCCAAAACACCCAGGTGCCAACAAATGCGCCCCTCTTCCTGCCACAAAAAGGAAAATCAATTAGATCACCAAGAAAATGAGCTACTACAAACAAAAACCAAATTATAAGGTAAATGATTGATCATAGAAAAAATAATTCCTCGTTTGAACCAAATATGGAAGAGAAACAACAATGGTTTTCCCCAAATGATGCACCCCTCCCAAGCGATCTTGCTGCCTGCAACAAAATATTAATCCACAAAAATAATGCAAGATTATTCCCAAATATATTTCAATGAAAAGGAAAAGTGGTTTTGATCATAGTTTCCAACATTCAATCCACAATAACATAAGTATTTCTCACAAAATAATTTTATCTATTCCAATAGCCATGGGGCCAAAAGTCTCGATGGGATACAATGATGGGATCACCTCTCTTAAATAGGAGGGAAGTGATTTCCACATTCTAACCAATTCAATCTGAAGATTGAGATTATAACATCATCAATGGTGGAGATTACATTTTATGCCATATACATGGATCACTCAAAAGAGGGGGCACACTTTTTCCCAAGGATGACTTAGGGATGTGTATTACATCATAATGAGTGAATATAACAAATCGATCATGATGGGGTTCACCATAGGGGCATAAATCCCCTAGGTGCCCTCTCTAATACACACCATCAAGATGTAACATGTCAATACATCAAATGCCAAGCTGAGGGGCTCCCCTCATGGGGACGTCCTCCCTAGATGATCCAATAAAATAAATAAAATAAATGTGTGGCCCTATGATGAAGAAGGATCCATAGATCCAATGTACACCATGATATATCATCCCATAAAAATTCCAAGCCAATAAATATATCCAAATTGTTTTTCTTGAAGGATCCATGGTCACTTTTCAATGAATAAAAAGACTAATAATCACTACTAGAACATAAACATGCCAACAACATCATTTCCTTTTCCCAAAAACATGAAATGAGTATGATAATGGAATCAGAGATTCCAAATTTCGTAATTATGACTACAAATACACCATGAATCTATATAGATATGCCTCTGGAAGCTCAAAACCATGTCTAATAATAAAATATGGTCATAATAATAGTAATAAACCATAATAATCCTGATCATGACCAATAATCATCAAATTGAGTAAGGATATAGTATACTGGATGCATATAGGTGAAAAATAACTAATCTCGAACCACTGTAACCATATATGCTCTGGGACCTGTGTTGACCAAGTCAAAATAACCAAAATAATGCTTGACTTGTCGAATGATCAATCCAATGTGTATAAGGGATGAAAGATAACTCTTTTATTCACATTATTAGCTAACTAAAACCATAACAACATGATATTGGTGATAAATAAATCAAATCCAATAAAATTAGACTTGCATTAAAGTAAATAAGTGATTTCTCATGAACTTTATACATGCCCACTTACAAACTTAGTCAAATTTTTATAATGGGTGAGGTGGATGAGACAAGGCTAAGATAAGGAAATGTCTTGATGACCTCAACATGGCGATATTTAATACAACAAGGAAAAAGGGGATCCACTTAGACATGAAGGATAGAGGATAGTAGGGAATAGGGGTGATACACATTTGGGTAGAGTGCATAGAAGGCTTCCAATATACTCTAACAAGGTTTCCTTTTACTCACATCAAAGCTTGAATCAAGATATGTGAGGTTCTTTTCTATGACCCTTGTGTTGAGTACACAAACAATTGTATTATAAAAGATCCTAGGGGATACTTAGAATTAGTTGTCCTTACTCCATCTCTCATCAAAACCCATAGGGTTCATGAGGAATTTATCATTACGAAACATGACCATTTATTTAACAACTGCTTTTATTTGTACTTTGATTTCATTTGTAACCCTCTTATGGATTTACATGTGCTCAAAAGCATAACTATTTGCAACTTTCATCAGGGGTATTTGCATTTCGTTTCATTTCATTTCACATATCTAGATAGAGAATTTATATTGATGTTTGTAATGATTGAAGTGATAAATTGCTTCAAGGACTAAAAGAAACAATCTGGTGACACAAGCCGTGCATCCATTCCATAAGGTATCATAAAAGCAGAATGGAAGGAACCATGCCACACACTCTAGAGATACAGACACAATACAACATGGAGTCTATCCAACAAAGGGGTCCAAGTGGGGGGAAAAGGTATTAAATCTCATAATTCAAGGTTCAAGTCAAACGCCAACATCAAATATGAAAGAAACGTATGGATGGAGATAGTGAAATGTGGTGCCAACATAGCAAGGTAAGACTAAGTCTGCATAAGGTAGGAAATACTAGTGATCATATAAAAATGTCTTAACATTTAAAATCACATAACCACTTATTGTAACAAGTTTATGAGAACAATGCAATGCAAAATCATCAATACCAGTTACCATTTCTAATTAAAGCTAATAAGATGAGCAAGATAGTTTAATAGTACCCCAATACACATATATACATGTCTGGCCATATATATGTTTCCAACTCCAACTATATGGGAAAAAATATGCTAGCTACCTGCTTTGCAAAGTGAACCATGGCTACAACAATTCCATCTCAATGGATCATCCAAAGCTAAGTCCTATCATGGGATGTTGTTGTTGGTCGAAAGAAATGGCTTTGATTGATTGTGCCATCGGTGATATCTGGAAAAGCATGCTCAACACATTTTGGGATTGGCATTGAGTGGAATAAAAATATGTTCTGTTGCATCATGATAGCTCCAGCTACTGCGATAATCGGGATCAAGAGAGTCGAACCTGTGACCTCCCCAACTTTGGAGGGAGAGATATGACGTCTAGATCATGACCACTTGAGCTAGCCCTCAAGGATTTATATGTTGAAATTATCATGTAAATGAGACAACATTAAATATCATTTTTATGTTATGCAAAATGTCTTAATGTAATAAATGAAAATCCAAATTTTCAATTGCAATGTGATCTACAAATTCACTAGATATCCTAGGGACATCAATGAATGTAATGCTATTAAACTATTGTGCCAAAGTTGGATTTGATTCCTAACTCCTCGTTGCATAGTTCAAGAATGTATTCTATATTAATGGTGGACTTGAAGGTGATGAATGCAAAAATGAACAATTTACAAATGTACAAGTTGGTTGTACAAACTAGGGATAGAATTTCTTCAAGTACAAGTCATTGACGGGGATGTCAATAAGTCATTGTTTTAGAACTTAAGGTGAAAAAATATGCACCTTTGGGAAGGCATTGTTTGAAAATGTATGGGCGTCTCTAAAGGGAGACAAACCATGTTGGGTCCTAGTTTGGTGTCTTTTGTGACATCGAAATTGAGGATAGGGTCATCTTTACAAAAGGTGCAAGGATGGATTTGTAGTCCTAATGGGCCTTGGAAAATTTCTTCATGGCCTCATTATGTTCTAATGAAGTATGATGTTCTTCATCAAGATGGTCCAAGGTTAATAGAGATTTCTTGAGCATAAAAATGTTAGTGATTAGTTTAATCATGGAGGGTGGGTATCTTACACTCAATGGGTAAAATTACTTTGACACTGTGTACAAGATGAAAGGGTGTAAACGCCATAGTGGTTTTAGTAGAGGTCACGTAGTCCCAAAGTGATAAGAATATAATATGATTCCAGTTATATTTTTTTATTAACTATCCAGTGAAGCATGGTTTTCAGGACTTTGTTGACAACTTTAATAGTAGGGTGGAAAACTCATGGGCCAGTCCTAACATGAACAAAAACTCATGGACACTAATTGTTTAGGTACACCTGAGAGCATCATGACACGATTGAAAAGTAGTCATGGAACAATGGCATTGGTGTTGATGAAGGTGGGAATAGCCTCAAACCATTTGGTGAAGTAATTGAAAGCAATGATTATATACTTATGTCCATATTTATAAATTGGTATGCATTCCATAAAGTTGATTCCTCACTTACAAAAGGGTCCAATGGTGATTATGGGATGTAGTGGAGCTAGCGACTCTTGAGTTTTTGACTAAATATTTGGAAATTTGCACACCTCTTGATGGAGTGAATGCATTCATAAAATATAGAAGGCTAAAAATATCCAACCTGTGGTATTTTTTGAGTATGGAAATTCTAGATAAATGGTCACTGGAAGCACTTCCATGAAAATCATTGAGGACTTTCATGGCATCATCATGAAATTGATAATTGAGAGGAAGTATTAATGCATCCATCAAGAGGTCTACGATGAACTCAAAGAGGGCCATGGACTTGCTTCTTTTGGGTGTCATGAATTCAATATCAAATCCATGGAGAATGATAATCTATCATGCAAACTTACCATTAATAAATCATCATCCTATTATATATTGCATTAGGTTTGAATTTGTGATTAACTTGGATTTGCGTAGAAGGATGTAATGGTAAAGTTTTTGAACTTACAAGACCATAGCCAAGGCCTACATCTTGTCATGGTTGTAACTAGGTGGTTATTTGGAAAAGGTGTCACTTATTTAATAAATGACATGTTCACAATGACATTTCCCTTGTTGTACTAAGACTTCGATGACTATGAAGGTTGATGTCGAGATATAAAGGATATAACCTCGGTTAAAGTTAAGGGTAGAGGTAAAAGGCATAGATGTGATCACTTTCTTTAATGCATCAAATGGATATTGAGCTTGGTCATTCCAATGATATTTCATGTCTTGGCATAAGAGATGTAAGAATCTATGTGATTGTGTAGTGTAATTGAGGATGGACCAACGAAGAATGTTTTTTTTCCCTTGTATTCTTTGCAACTGATGTTAGGTTTTTATTGGGTGGGGTTCCATGATGGCTTACAATTTAAGGAGATCAATAGTGATCCCATTTTGGGATAGAATAAACCCTAACGAGAATCATTTAGTGATGCAAAAGACACTCTTGAGGGGGTTCAAGAATATGTTGTAATGTCGACATCATAAGAAGATGGTGCAGATATTAGTGATGTGTTCATATAATCTTTTGGACTTAACCATGAAAACATTGAAATAACCCAAGATTTAATGTGTCAAATTGTGGAACACATAAGACATGGGGTGTTGAAAAGTGTCTCCAACGTTTTTCAACCCAAAATGCATGCCAAATAAGAAAACATCCACCATGGCATGGTGAAAGGAGTTTTCTACTGATCATGATGATGGACATAGATTTGTTTGTACCCAAAGAAAATTAATGTGAAGGGAAATACTTCAAGTTCGATACAAGTATCAACAACTTAGTCAATGTTGGAAAAGCTTAGTTTTGTTCCCTAAAATTGATGCAAACAGGAATGCTTCCATATTTTTTTAATGAGGATGGGATTGGATACCCATGATGTGTAAGCAATGGGATACATAAACCCATCTTTCCATAGTTTCTCTATTTGGATTTAATAGTGGGTGTTTTATGTAGTTGTAAAGTTCGTTACTTATATCGTACTAGAGAAGCATTTGACCATGTTTCGATATTGAATTCAATCATGGTAAGGTAAGAACTTGGAATTTCCAAATATGTCGAGGCAAACTTGTCCCAAACTCTTGAAACAATGCTTTGTAAAACCAAATTTCTCGTGATGAATAGGATTCTCCAAGTAATGTATTTTCTATGATATTGGGTGTAATGGAAAAATCCACCTTAATGGTAGGTGAAATGTTATCCAAAAAGGCATTGGGGACGTCAAAGGAATTTTTAAACAAAAATGACATGGTTGGGAGGGATAAAATCCTTGATATCAACAACACAGTGATTGGCCACTTTGAAAATTCTAAGTTGCATTTAGTTTTTTGTTTTTATTTTTAGGACAACGAGAAAAGGCAATTGTAAATATCGACATTCAAACCTCTAGAAAAAATATTATAGATGATATGCTATGAAAAAAAATGTTTGATTATAGATAATCTAGATAATATACAACACAATGGTAAACATAGTGTTTAACTATTCTTGTTATTGTTAGAACCATTAAAGTGTTTTAAACAATATATGTCAATAACCAAATATAGTCGAAAGTGGGAAAAATTGCTTAAGCACATTCCCATGAATACTCGAATTCATAATTTTTATGTTTAACTAATGAATCTACATTTCTTGTTTTATAGGTGGTACATGTACCATTATGGATGTGAAAACAAACCATTAATTTTTTTTTTGGTTGAGCTACAATATCTTTTTTAATGAATTTTCAATTCTACATGCTTATAAAATTGGTTTTCGTACGTCAACGTGTTATGATTTGTATGAGTAAGAAGAATGTAGAGTGTTATGATATGATTTGTATGAGTAAGAAGAGATAAATAATAACATAAAAAGATTAATAAAATAATATTTATTATAGATAAATATCCAACCACTTCTTAGGTAAAGGATATGTGTTTCTTTTTAGGAGGTCACAGGTTCAAATCCATAGGAGTAGGGTATATACACCTATGTATACTTTGAAAGTAAAATCATTGCGTAGAGGGGATTCCCTTGTCCCACAATCAAGGGGTCCCATACACTAAATTGGTGTCTGGCTTGGCTGTGACCTTAAAAATAGATTATTATTATTATTAAAATTTTACAATACCAAAGTTATAAAGTATTTTATTGTATAAATATTTATGCGCTAACTTGATAACATGTTTAACCAATTAAGAGTGCAAAATGAAATTAAATATCCAAGAAGAAGATCGATAAAATCCACTATATCGCTACCACTTAAAGCCACTATATCACTACCACTTTAATCTAGTATATTGCTAACATTATTTACAATGTATCATCATTACTTCATAGATTTTTAATTTGTTGATAAATACTTCATGTTGTCCTACTAATATGGAATATGAAAAATGACCTTGTTGTGGGAAAATTGTCACAAGGTTGAGTAGTCTTCTCCTAGTTTTTGTGGGTTGCAACAAGGAAACAATATGTACATGTGAGTTAGTGTTTAATATATCGAATGGAAAAGCAAGACCCAAACAAAGAAATAAAAGTAAAAATGGACAAGCGCTAAGCACAAAGAAAGAAATCGAGTGTGCTAGACCAAATGATATTTTCCCAATGGTAAAGCTTGTTACATGATAGTGTCACCTAGGAGGTGAAGGCTCCGATGGAATCCAAAAATATCCCTTAGTGAGGCTCCCTTTTAATCCACACAAATGCTTGATAACAAACTTAGAACAATGGAGACAAACTCTTGATTATTAAAGGAAGAAGGAAAGGGATCTTTGCATGACAACTAATAGTAAGAAATGGGTTGAAAGATGAGCTCTCGTATCAATTCTTGCAGCATAACTTTGCTCTAAATTTCTCTCTATTGAATGTATGTCCATGACTCCCTTTTATATGTCAATGGAGGCCTTGAAACATCTAGATCCAAATGTGAATGCTCTTGCTCATGAAGTGGTTTTCTAAGTATATGAAGGGGGCTATTCAAATTTTGGAGCCAATAATGTTGTAATGATCCAAAAATGCACCATGAAAGGTAGTTGCTCCCACCATTGGTACGATCACCTAACTTTCTACCATATAGTCGCACTATTAGTGCAGGCTCCCATGCAAAGGTCACACAATTATCCATAATGGTTGACTTTATCATTCTAAGGTTCAATTTCCATTGTGGATAAGATGAGAATGTATTTGAAGAGATGCATGATGTATGTTGATGAGGTTCTCCTACAATATTAGCCAAAATACAACATATGTGTGAAATTTTGTCATTAACAGATGCACCTCAATGTATGAGCTTTGGACGGTAACGTATGGCCTAAATGCATCATCATTTCTTTCTCTCCTATTATGGATTGTAAATTATCAAGTGTTGTGGGTAAACGACTTGACTATGGGGGAGGTTGTTGGTGATGACCATTGAATCCAATATCTGAAATTGTAATAAAGAATGAATGGTGGTTTATAAAAATGAGATAGGCATGCCTATAGTCGTGAAAATGTGTCAGACTGAATTACACTAAGAGGAGACCAAGGGGTCAATTCTATAAATTGTTGATATAGGGATGAAGGTGGCTTCGATCCCTATCTAAATAAATGGGTCTTGGATGGATGGTAGTGTTTTTGTTTCCAAAGAAGCAGAGATACTAATGATTGAGAACAACACATGGGCCGAGGTGACCTGAATAATGATGAAGTTGTTGGGTGGGTGAATTTCTTATGTCAAATTTGTAACTGTTGGTAATCATAAATGTGAATGCTTCTATCGTCCAAACATACGACCCCCCTTATGTGATAGACTTATTGGTGTCAAGCATAGGGGAGACCAATAAGTTAAAGAGAAATGATGACTCTCTTTACTCAGTTTGAGGTCATCCCTTATTTTAATGAGAGGGGACCCCAAGGTACAATCATAACTACTTCAACCATTCAAAATGAGATGATCTGACATTGATAAGACTTTAAGAAAGTTGTAAGAGAAGGGTCTTATCATGAGGACCAAGATCATTTTGTAACCAACTGGGACACTAACAGGGCTGACACAAAACCAGTTGACAAGCATGGGGATCAAGACTTCCCTTGAACGATGTAAACTAGGTGATTGGATTACAGTAGCATACTTTAAGTGGTAACACATGGTGTAATCGAGGGGAAAAGACTACAAATGAATGTTTTATCATAGATATAATTACTGATGGGTTAAGGTATTTGGATGACAAATTTGAAGGTGTTGGGGTTGTATGGACTCAAGTACACCATTCAAGGGCGAGTGCAACCAAGGGGTCCTTCTAAAAAAGAATAATGTGATGGGGTTCCTATAGTTTTTGATGAGTTAGGGAACCACTTTATACAAAAATAAATATGCAGTTTTTTTGTACAAACGAGAAGATGGGTATCCTGGTATATAAATTCCATACAAAGCGTTCCTGAAGCAATGAATGAATAATATTGGTGGACTCAGAGGGTGGGGCCTCTTTTTGTTCTTCTCAAGTGTTGATGATATAAAGGGAAATTTAGATTATTTATCATGTGGGGGATGAGAGGATGCATGTGAATCATAGTCATAACATGTTCCTAGGAATTCGAGGGATGTGATTGGAAAAATGCAAGATGAGTTATCATAATCCATGGACTTGGTGGTTCGACATCATGGGTGACAAAGTGTGAGGGGGTTGTACTGGCACACACACCCATGGGAGATCATGCTATATTCCAATAACAACATTGATTATGAGTCTTTAGCGAGGAATGGGGACTTATCTATATCATTGTGATCACTGGATAAGTGCAATATAGGCAGAGGGGATATATTGCCTACATGCATGGTTGGATGATGGGGAGCATATTTATTGGTGAAAATACTACACACATGATGTAAGTACGAAAGCATAATAATGATATTGATAAGAATTTTGACAATGCATAAATAATTGACATGAAACTAAGCATACCTAGAGAGATGGAAAAAAATAGGTGCTAGATGAATCTTAAGGGGAAGCGAAATGGATGGCAATGTCTACAGTTTTTTTAGTGAAAGGGACAATGTAGAAGGTTAGAAAGGGTGTCACCTAGGTGTGGTGGTTTTGTGGAAACCATTTGTAATGGAAATCGGTGCAACTTATCTATGATAGATTGTTTGCGTGTCCATGCTCCCATTCCTATGATTTATTGTTCCCAACAAGAGTTGGACTAATTTTTAAGTTAATTGCTTAAGTATTTGGTTGGTGACGTTCGTCAAACATTTTATTAGAAAAGTTCTAATGGAATTGTAATAACATCCACTCTTAAACTATTATTTTTTGTTAACTATTGTGTGTTTTAGGCTGATACCTTTGTCAAACAGTTGATGAAAATACTCTTACACCTTGTAGTATCTCCTTATTGGGTGTGGTTTTTCCTTCCTTGTTTATTTATTGTTGTTTTTACTGAGTTTACATGTTAAGTTCCATATCTCAAATACCATCACATTAACAATATAATGCGTTCCATATACTAATCTTCATTTGTATTTATTACTCACAATAAATAATGTAAATGAAAATGATATTTAAATGGCTATAATAGCAAGTTCATGGCAGTAATTATAATATGAAAAAATAGTTTCCTGAACTGGAACTGTCCACAACATATTATAATATGGTATATACCATGTTTGAACGCTTTCTTACTATAGAATCCTATTGGTATTAGTCGACATCCTTACTGACTATTGTTGTTGGTAATTTTTACCCTTGAATACTACTGAAATACCCTCTAAAAAGTCCCCAATCTATTATTAATGACAACACATCCCCAATGAATGAAAATTAAGCTACTTAGCCTAAATTTCATCTCACCCTTATGCACAGAATGGCAAAGATTTCAATATTGGTGATATCTTTGTTTCCAAGTCTCCTCCATAGTGGTATGTGCCCTCCTCATATGACAAAAAAACCCTTCCTCTAATGTCCCCCACTATGATCTAGATTCCTACACTAGATTTACAATCAAATAGAGTGACTCGACCCACCCCCCTCTTTTTGGTAGCAGGAAGAAGATACATCAAAGTAAATAATTGTCTTGAATATAATTTTCTTCCCCATTAATGCACTCTCATACACGAGCGTTCCCCTCTTCACAAAATCCATCCCTCTCCACTTTAAGTATGGACCCCCTTATATCATATACCTCCCTTCACACATCCAATTCTTATTGTACAAACCACAAACCCCCTCTAACCAACAATATGCAGAATCTATGCAAGTGTGCCCTATTGGAAAGTGTATCTCCTTAGCAAGTGTGCTTCCTCCACTTCTTATTTCTCACTGAAACTCAACACAAATCCACCAATATGCTAATAGGATTATTTTTCATCCATGAACATGCAACACAATGGAGAGATCTTAGCGCTATTTCCCTCTTTTCTCATCTAGGGTGGATAGTTCCTCCACTGAAACCAATTTCTCTCTTAGGGTTTTTGTCCCAAGAGAAAAAAGGCACAAGAGCTCTTAATTTCATTTTTGAAAGTGAAAATGTCATGAATGAATGAGAGAATAGGTCGATTTTCCATTTTATTTACTCTTTCACCTTTTTCCACCACTTCTACCCTCAAGTGACTTTTAAATTATCTTTAGTCAAATCACTTTATTAATTTATTAACCCTTGTACTCCAAAAAGTGATTTATTTGACTTTGGAACATTTTTGGGATATGGAGGTCACTTTTCATCCTCTCTAACATTTAAATATATTCATTTTGATTCCAATGGGATATTATTCCAAGGTACTCCTCTTACATAATTTATTAAAATGACAACCTTAGTTGAATCCATTAAATTATGCTCAATAATACTCCCAAATTGTAGAATGGTCTAAATGCAATAGAATCAAAATATGATTGCGTAAGAATGATCCTGACGATGGAAGTTGATAAGTGAGCCCTATGAAAGCATCATATAACTCCTCCATACTTCTTGATCTCAAATTACCCCTCTGGTTAGGCTGACATAAACCCATAAGGTCATCTCCAACTTCTGAGAAAGGGAATCAAAAAATGGAGACATTACAATCCTCCATTCCCAAATATTTCTTATCCCCAAGCAATTCCATCACAACCTTATGATCAATAAACCAAACCAAACTAAAACTAAGAATGATCTTAGGGTCCCAACCAATCTGAAAGATGTGGAGAATCTAATATATAAACTATTTCCTATCAAACTACTAACATAAGAGGCCCCCCTAAAGATCATTGATCAATAGAGAAAAGAAATATTGTATATACTTAGTCCACCCCTCATAAGTGTCCCACCTAGGAAACCAATCCAATTCTCCATATGAATAGGCTCCTGAAAGTAACAACTGGCTCTCCCATCTGTACTGGCTACCAAACTGTCAACCCATGAAATACAAGGGTCCTAATCTAGCCTCAAAAGGAACCCACCATGTTGACGTTACACCACTATGATCATAAATGGTTGGTCCTCATTCCTAAAATACAGCCACCACTCACAGAACCCCAAGCTGTAATTTCTAGAAGACATGTCCCTATTACTATGGATCATCTCCTACAGTTGTGCCTCATTGGAATCAAATTCTAAGTCCATCATCATACACATCATCCTTGAGTCCCTTCCATGAGAACCTCTCTTTGATATGCTGGTAAGTTTGGAAGTACCCAGGATTCCTTGCCAAGGGTTTATCATGTATAACCCTCATGATATCTTCCCTTAGTGTGGAATCAAGGACTAAGTACATGCTATCTCTGTAGTAAATGATATCATCCACCACTTTGTACATATCATCATGAATATGACCATCCATCTACTCACATTATTCCACCAAAAGTTGCTACTTCCAATTAGATGAAATGCCTGTGAGCTTATCCAATGTGTCATGGATCTCCTCTTGATTTGTCTATACATACTTCATCTCGATCACGTGGAAATAATATAAATCATTTGGAATTCACATCTCCCTCTACCAATATTGATTATATCTTGACCGAAGATCAAACTCTGGAGAGTACTTTGTACCACGCCTAAATATATTTTCCATCATGCCCCACGTCTCATTTAATTGTCTTAAATGGTCCTCCCATGTCCTATTGTATATGAGGATATAATCAAAGAACACTAACATAAACCACTGTAGCTATGGTGTGAATATGGGGTTCATGAGAGACTGAAAGTTGGTAAGTATCTTGGTCAACCCCAACGACATAAACAACAACTCGTAGTTCCCATCATGACACCCAAAAGTGGTATAGTGATATTCCAATTGAAGATCAATCTTTGAGGAATATATTTCTTGATGAAGCTCATTTATCAACTTCTCACCCATGGACAATCCAAACTCAATGGTATGCTCAAATTCCATGTCAAGAGGTCTCTAGGAAGGAATCACCCCACAATCCCATACCGATGTGTCCATGTTCCAAATATATCCATTCCCGTAATAAGTGGGTTCATATAAATCCCTAATGGCTATTCCACAAGGTATATGCTCAACTTTTCTATCTACAATTATGAATTGAGTCATCAATGGGATCCCCAAAAGAAGTGGATAATGATATACAAGATGCATATTATGTGTATAATCAGAAGTCTCTAAGCCACACCTCTCATCAATCCCATGCAAAATTGAATGCTTCTGATGCTCAACCATCACAAGAAGATCCTCCCTCAAACCATAAGTACTACTAACATCCTCATGTGTCCTAACTCCCAGAAATGACTGAAATTATGAAGAATGTACAAAACTCAACTCCATATGAAGCTCACGTGTAAGCTTCTCAACTTCCTCTTCTTTCCCTTTTAACACATAAAAATAAATCTCATCAAGCATAAGAAAATGATCTCTATCTGAAAGTATGTGTAGGTAATTAGATTTCATCACGACCAATGCTTCTCTGACTGCCTGAAAATATGCAAGGGAAAATTATCCTGTAAAATTCTTATGTGTCCCTGGATGATATTTGTTGTAATCTCACAGATCACATAGGGTTACCAATAATATACATTAAAAGCATACATATATAACAGAAACAAGAGACAAGAGCAAGTAGGTAGAATAACAGATTATATTATAATGAAAGGGTCCATACAATAAAGAGAACTGAACCGAGTTCTCATCTGGCTCAACAGCTTAATATATATGAATTACAAAACAGTTACAAATAACTACCTGTCAGTTTGGTCAACCGACACGACCTTATGTGGATGACCTAATATCTAATTAGTCGGCTGATCGACTTAGTCGGCTATCATTCCAGTCGGCTTACTGACTTGCTCCTCCAACATCTCCCCCACAAACAAAAACATTTCTTCGTCCTGAAGAAACAGGGAAGTACCAAAATTGGATGACCTAATCTCTAATTAGTCGGCTGATCGACTAAGTCGGCTATCGTTCCATTCGGCTTACCGACTTGCTCCTCCAACATCTCCCCCACAAACAAAAATGTTTCTTCGTCCCGAAGAAATAGGGAAGTACCAACATTTCTTTGCCTATCCTAAGTAGTTATTTCTGTGTTCGATCTTCATGGGATGTGAAGTCTGATGGTTGGTATTTTCTGTACACAGACTTCGACAATTGCTTCAGCTGTCACTGCCAGCTGATGCTGGAATTCCGTCCAACTTTGCAGTATTTTTTGGATGTCGATGGTTAATGTAGTCAGACTTGAAAATATCGACATCTTCTCTTGAATGGAAAGTTCTGCTATATTTTCCATGTCGAGACCCATAGACTGGTCCTTTTCCTCTACTATCTCAAAAATTCGTTTCATCTACGGGCATATGATATCTAATTTTTCTAAACTTGGAATTGCTTGCTGCACCCATTGGTGTGCTTGTCGCTCGAGCTTCTGCAATTTGGATGTTTCGAGCACTATTTGATTTTTAATTGTGCTTCTGAGTGATTCCTCTATGATTTTTCTCTTCTTGAGCGCTTGGATTTCTTGTCGGGCCTACTAGGTTTGCTGATAGACTTGCCCATAATAAGCAAGCCAGTCTCTTAGTACTTATTCTGTAATGACCGACTCCTCTATGTGATATTGTAGTACCTTGTATGCTTCTGAAAAGGATGTGTGTTGTTGCATCAACAGTCGAGCTATTTCTTCTTTCTGCCCCTCTCTTATGTCCTGCATCTGTGCCTGTAGCGTTGACACCATGCTCTCAAACAGCTGATAAGCTTTTTCTAGCGGCTTGTTGGTGTCGATCTCTGTCGGTCCTAGTATCACAGATTGCACAAGGTTTCTGCATTTGTTAAGGAACTCGACTTGTTCTTTTTAGTTATCGTCAAGCTCCTTACATATGTTCTGGCTCCTTATTTTTTCTTCGATCGCCAGTGTTTCCAAGAGTTTCCCTAATTCTCCATCCCTCAGCTTGGTTGCATCGACTGCAGTGGTCGACCCAAGTTGACTGATGTGGATCATTGTCATCTGGCTTTGATGGTCCATCTTCTTTTTGTCTTTCTTTCTTTTGTGCTTTTGTTGCTCTGCTTGCTTTGGCACCTGTGTACCTATAAGAGTCAGACTTGGGTTATCTGGTTGTTGGCTAGCAGTGGTTGAAGGTATTTCTGGTTGGGTTGGTTGGATGATTGCTGTAGCTAGTTGTGCATCTGGTTGGTTGTGCACAGAGGGTCCAAATGCGGATGTTGTTGGCGCTAAGGGTTGCAGCGAAGGTGGTTCAGGTGTAGCTGGTTGGATTACAGATTCTAGGTTGGGGTACGGTGGTGATGGCATTGGTGAATGGTCAGGTGTGATTGGGTTGGTGGAGATATGGTTGGGTGACGGGTCATGGATCTGTGGGGGTGAATATTCTTAAAGGTCAGAGAACAGTTTGTCAATTTCTTGATTTATTTCATCCATGTTCTCTCCTTCCACATCTCTTGTCGGTTCATTGGCTAGTGGGTTGGGTTTGGGGTCGGTCGAAATGAGGGATGTAGTCCAACTTGTGACAACTTCAGCTTGGTTGTCAGGGTTTCTTTGAAATGTCAAACTTATGATTGCCACAGTCCTAGGCCTCTGGGGTACTTGGCCAGGTTGAGGAGTGGGTAGTCTAGATCCACCAGCTTTGAACAAAGGGCATTTGGTGGTGATCTTTTGTATTGAGGTGAGTAGCTCAGGCAGTTTTTCAATATATGCTTGGAATTCTCTGTCTCGGTCGAACCTCTCCTTCAAGGTTTCCAGCATATCATTCTTGCATATGTCGATTGGGCTTATGGAAGGAGGTGTTGGCAGCAATTCTTGTATGATTTTGGTCAGAGATGGGGGTGGAGGTGTAGATACAATATCAACAACATTTTCGGCCGTTGAGGTGTTTGTGCTTTTCTCCTTCTTCGACCGACCTTGTTGCGCCCCTGCTTCGACAAATCTCTAGAACCGGGTTTCGACCAAAACTTTGTTTGCTGTGGCATCTTCTATAATGTCGCAGGCCATAACTGCTAGTTCTTCCTTGTCTTCTGAGGACTCTGCAATGATAAGCTTGCGTTTACGCTTCCCCTGCTCCTGTTCCTGAGTTCTTTTTCTTTTTCTTGAGGATGCTATCTCCTTCGACAATTTGCATATGTTTTCTTTGGTGACTGCATACTCAGGGTTTTCAATATCTATCTCTCCCCCTTGGTCTTGAGTCGAGACGAGGCTTTCTTCAGCTGGATTGGTTACCGGCTGTGTTGTTTGTGTCTCTTCCTTTTGTGATGTTGGTGGTTTGATTATAATTTGCAGTCGACCAGTGTCTTCTGCCGGTGCCTCCTCCGACACAAATGTGCTGATGTATAAGCTGAGCTCATAATATTATTCTTTCTCTTGGTTTATCAGTGGCTCTTCTATCGATAAGTCTATCTCTTTTGCCTTAGCTGGTATCGACAATTTTGTACCCGACTGTCGAGCTAGCTCCCGGAAAATTTCTTCGACTGTCAGGTAGTAGTCAAGAGTTTTTGCCTTTGCCTTGGCGCCTTGCATGTACCACACTGTGGTATGGTTGAGTTCTAATTGGATGTGGGAAGTTTTGGGCAGACTTCGTCGGATGTTCTGGGGCACCCTCCATCTGGTCATTTGGACTTTCAGCTGTTGGAACCAGTTTTCTAACAGCACTTTGCCTTTTGCTAGTTCCTATGATTGTTCCATTTTGGGAGAATGGTTTGAATCTCCACATATGGAATTTCGTGGCTATTGGAACCAATTTTCTAATAGCACTTTTCCTTTTGCTAGTTCCCATGATTGTTCCATTTTGGGAGAACGGTTTGAATCTCCACATATGGAATTTCGTGGGTTCTTGAAATTGTTTGTCCTTGAAAGGGCACAAGGAGTACATGACTATCCATATCATAAGGGATGGGAACCTTATAATCCCTCCCGACTCCTGGCATTTTTCACAGATGCCTTTGAGCATGTCGACGACATACTCATCCCATATGTATATTTTTCTTGTGTCGACAATGGTATCCACTGCCTCCAACATATCCAGTTTGAGGTCGCTTCCTCGACTTGTCGATGTAAGCGCAGTGGCTATGATTTTAGCCACAATTTGTGGAGTTCGAGCTTGTATTTGGCTAATCATTAGCCCTTTGGAGTTCTTGCCTGATGTTGATCCAGTTAGTTCCTCTACCAACGCTTCTTTTATTCCGACTGGTATTGGATCACCTTGGTTTGATAAGCTAGTCAATTTGTAGATTACTTCTCCAGAGATTTCGACTGGTCTGTCGAAGTAAAATCTGTCGTTGTGGTACCGGATTATGATAAATTTTACCGCTGTTTCCTTTGTGCCTCCAAAACTGGCCATGAGTGGTGCGTTTATGTATTCACAATAGTACTGTGATTTATTTTCTCTGCAGCTTGTGTAGGATTTTTGTCAACATAGGCCCACTCTTTAATCTCGGCCCATAGTTTCACCCATGAGCCCTCCTAAACCTGAGCGTTCTTGATGTTTTTGAGTCTCCTCATCAATGGTGTCTCCACGGTCTATAGTTCTTTAGCCTTGGCTGCAGCTCTGGTTTGTTTTGGTGCCATCTTGTCGGTCTGCTGGTCGAATTTACTTCGGTATTCTTGGCTTTTAGTCATCTGGTTGCTAATTTGTTCTCTATATTTGAAATGCTGTAAATGATCCTTTGGCAGTTCAATATTTATAGTTAATGCATTTGACATTTTTGTCGATGGATGTATTAATGGTAGACGTGATGGTCCATCATGAACACTTGAGTTTGCGATAATGATGATTTGATTTTGTTGCTCGTAGTCATGAAGGAGTGATGGGACTTTCGAGGTCATTGGTCGATGTCGATCATGTGAGCGGTCGATGGGCATGACGTCAGTTTTTGAAGTGGTGATTCCCTGTCATACTTCTTTATGTATTTCGATCCTATTTTGTTTTTTGGATTTTCAGATTTTTATGACTTTTGTTTAACTGTTATGGTCGGTTTATTTTATTTTATTTATTTTTTATTTTTTCGGCAGACTTGTTTAGTTTCTGTACCGTTTTAGTTGGGCACCGTTAACAAGTTTCCGAAATACTATGCCTTGTAATGTCCTTAGTCGGATTGATATGTTGGCATGTATCTCTTTGACAACATAGGGTCCCATCCATTCTGTATGTAGCTTTTTGGGTTTTCCTTTTACCCAACTATTGTATAGTAAGGCAAGGTCTCCTATCGACAGGTTTTTGTTTTTGATGTTTTGATTGTGCCATGCCTTTTGTTGTTGTTTCTGGATTTCCTGATGTTGTAATGCGAATAGTCGGTGTTCTTAAAGCTTACTTAGTTGCAGTAGTTGGTCCTTTATTCCTTGTTCGACATCGACATGTAAAATCTCTGCAATAATAGGTGTCTGTTGTCGAAAGTGTAGTGGAACTATTGCTTCTTGTCCATAAACTAGTCGAAACGGTGTTTGGTCGGTTGAATGCTTGTATGCTGTTCTGTATTCCCATAGTACTGTAGGTATATTTTCATCCCAGTCGTCTTTGTCGGTGTTACATATTTTTGTTAATCCTTTTTTTAATGTTTTGTTAAATGATTCAATTGCTCCATTCGACTGAGGGCGGTAAGCTGTACTCTGGTGGTGGTCGATTTGGAACTGATCTGTTAGTGTTTTAATAGTTTTATTAATGAAGTGTGTTCCCTGGTCACTGATTAGGGTTAGTGGACATCCAAACCTGGTAATGATACTCTCATAGATAAACTTAGCAGCTATCTCCCTGGAACATGTGTCGACTAGTTCTGCCTCTGCCCATTTGGTTACGTGCTCAACTATAGTTATTATGTACCTTACACCTGTTCTTTTTGCTAGTATGGGAAATGGTCCTATGAAGTTGATGGCCCAAATTTCAAATGTCAAACTTGGGTTTACTGATATCAGGGGCATTTTTGTACTAGGTAGGGGTCAACCCAGCCGTTGACATCTCTCACATTGGCTTACAAATTTTTTGCAGTCTTTGTAAAGTGTCGGCCACCACAACCCTGATTGTTGGATTTTCTTTGCAGTTGTGTTTGCTTGGAAATGTCCTCCGGCAGGTCTGTAATGTGATTCATGCATAATCTTATTTCTTTCATGTTCTAGTACACACCTTCTGAGGATGTCTTCCAAGCCCATTTTATATAGGAATCCATTTATGAGGCTATATGGTGCAGCTTTCATGGCTAAGATTTGTTTCTTCTTCGTATTGATGCCTTTTGGTGCTTGCCCGTTTTCTAAGAACTGTGCTATTTCTTCCAATTCTGCTGGGACTACTTCTATTCGAAATAGATGTGCATCTGGTAAGTCATCTTTGACTTCTGTCGGTTCCTCTCTTGTGTCGATTCGAGATAAATGGTTGGGACCGACATTTAACTTGCCTGGTCTGATGACGACTTCGAATTCAAATTCTTGGAATAGAAGTAGCCATTGACAAATTATTCCATGGTGTAGAGGCTTATTTATGAGGTATTTTAGTGCTTGGTGGTCGATGTAAAAGATAAATGGATTAGCTAGTAGGTAGTGTCGATATTTTTGTAGTACGAAGACCATTCATAGTGCTTCTCTTTCTATTGTCGAATAGTTTCTTTCAGCTTTGTTTAGTTTTTTGCTACTGTAAACTATAGGGTAGTCCATTCCATCATCTCCTGGCTGAGTTAGGATCGCTTCTATTTCCAGGCCTGATGCGTCTATGTGTACATGGAATTTGGTCGACCAGTTTGGAAACCTTAGGATGGGTGCCTCGACTAGCTTTCTTTTTAGTTTTTCAAATGATATGTTGCATTCCTCTGTCCATTCAAACTCTTTATCTTCTATTAGTAGTTCTTCCAGTGGGTAGGTCATGTCTGAATAATAGCTTATGGATTTTTTGTAATATCCTGTATGACCGAGTAATACCCTGACTTGTTTTGGGTTCACTAATGGTTTTAAGTCGAGGATAATTTTTATTTTTGCAAAGTCGACCTTAATACCTTCTTTACAGACAATGTGTCCTAATAATATCCCTATGGGGGTCAGAAATATACACTTCTTGATGTTCAAAGATAGCTGGATCTGTCGACATCGTTCCAACATAAGCCTTAGCCATTTGCAATAATATTTTAACATAGAGTATATTGTCCAATCATCAAAGTATACTGGCATTGTTTTGTAAATATATTCTTGGAATATTTTGACCACAATTCTGGAATACTGTAGGTGTGTTTTTTAGTCCAAAAGGCATAACCCTGTAAGCAAATGAACCAATTTCACATACAAATGTTGTATTTTTCTGATCTTCTTTGGCTATTGGTACTTGGTTATAACATGAGATTCCATCTGTAAATGAGTCGCATTCATGTTTTGCGACCTCATTTAAGATTTCATTTGCATAAGGTGTTGGAAACGGGTCTATTAATGTAACTTTATTTAGCTCTCTGAAGTCGACACAAATTCTTAGCTTGTTTTGGTCATGTTTCTTTAGTTGAACAACCATTGGACTTTCCCATTCTGATTGGTCAATAGGGTAGATAATACCTGCTACAAGCATGTTATCAATCTCCTTCTTGACTATCTCTTTGTATTTATGAGCTAGCTTATATGGTCTTTTCTTTACAGGTCGAACATCAAGTTTAATGTCGATTTTCATTTCACCAATTTCATGGACTAAACCTTTGAGATCTTTATAGTCTCTGGCAAATACATCCTGAAATTCTTTTAATAAGTTCACTATTTCTGTTGTTTGCTCTTCACTCCAGTAGTCTCCAATTTTTGCCATTTTTGGTTGGTCATCACTTGAGATGTCAAATTCTCTAGTTTTGACTTTAGCATCTAGCCATTCCGGTGCTTTGGCTTCATTGATTGGTTAGCTTCCTTCCTTAAACTGTGAAAATGTGGCAGGGAAATTTGCTGCGGTCATTCGGTCGTTATCCTCCTTGTCTGTTGTCTCAACTTTGAGTACTGTGCGAATTGGTTTTGTTGTTTTGTCGTGGTTTGGTTTCCATCTAAAGCTTTTCCCTTCTGGGTTTTCATTTTCCATCTCTAGTCTTGTGGACTGTAGTATTGTCCCGGTTTGTATATTGTTACAGTTTATTGTCGGTTGGTTGTCTTTTAGGGTTTTGTTTTTTGTCGGTTGTACAAATGCTTTGATCTGTTTTGCCGTTTCAACCAAATTCTCATTTTGTGGTACAAAGTTGAAATCTTTGATAAAATTCCTTTTGAGTTCATGCCATAGGAATGTTTCACCTCAAGATTCTTCCATTTTGTACCATTTGTTTGGTAAGTCAGAGAGTGTTGATGGAAACAGGTGTGGCCATGTACGTTCATCTTTATACCCAAGTCTTTTCCATTCTTTTTCACATGTTCTTGTGTGATTTTCTGGATCTTGTCCTTGGATGAACATAGGTATTTGGGCTTGATTGGTTAATTTTTTCCCTCCAAATCTTTCTATGAAGAAAGTTGAAGCTGTTGTCCATGTCTGCAGTCTTGATTGATGGGTATCTCGCCATCTAGCAGCTTGGCCTGTAAAAGTTTCCACTAAGCTTTGTAGTCGTCCATGTTCACCAATGTTTCTGGATAGTTGTTCTATATGCATGATTGGTGATTCTCTTTCTTTATACCTTGGTATTTGTGTATTATTTATATTTACTGGTTTTAAGGTAAGATATTCCCTAGTTTTCTTTTCAAATATTTTTAGTATAGTGGACACCAAGAAGCACTGTCGGATTGGTTTTTTCTGCACTTTTTGAACAGTCCAACAACCTCTTGCTTGTGTTTCATAGTTCTTGACTTCCCAATCATATAATTCTGCATCTGAATTATATCCTACTGAATCTTGATTACCTAAGTGAAGTTCTCCGTAGACATTAGGTTCTGTGTAATCTTCGTTATTCTGTATCTTATATAGTTGTCAAATGTCAACTTCTTCATCAATAGGTTCTATCCAAGGTTCTCCTTGGGATGGATGAATAGGTACAATGACCTTTTGTCCTTTTCCTTTTAGTTTTATTCTTTCTTTGTCTAAGGATATCGATGCTTTCATTTTTCTTCCCCAAGGTCGACCTACTAACGCTAGGAAGGAGTTGGATCCTTCCTTAGGGTCAGTGATTTCAAAGTCGACTCTGGTCGATATTCCTTTTATTGTTGTGTCAACATTTTTCCATACTTCGATAGGTTCAATTAGGCCTTGGTCGGCTAATTTCAGGTATATTCCTGATTCTATAGTCGAGGTCTACCCAATTGTTCCCAAGTGTCTCGAGTGATAATATTTACCTGTGATCCGAAATCGAGCACGACTTGTCGGACATGGTATCCTTCAATTTCCAGGTCGATAAGTGGGTGGGCATCATTTTTATCTTTTTGGTTTAGATTGCAGATACTCTTTGTTTGTTTTTTGGTGTTGTTGTTGTGTTTTATTTTGTACAACAAGTCGATGAATTGAGATACTGTTTTATCTTTTTGTACTAAGTGTATTAACTCTTTTACTGTGTTATGTCGGTTGTCATCAGCTTCTTCTTGTTGGGAAAATTCTTTAAATACATTTGTTGCATCTTTATATATTTGTTTTTCTTTTACTGGGTCAGGATAAACATTCTTTTCTTTTATTTTGCTTATTCATGGGTTATCATTCCCAATTTTTGTCCCTTGCTGGGTTACTATATGTAGATTATTTGTATTAATTATATCATGTTTTTGCACACACAACAAGACATTAACATTTTTCTTTTTATTTATTTTTTCAAGCATAGTAGGGAAATCCTCTAATGAGTGATCCCCTACTCCACAACTAGTATAGAATTTTAGGTCAGTTCTGTCCTTGTATGGATAGTTTGCATATTGGTGTCCTTCCTTGTAACATGTGAAACATTGGATGGGACGACATGGTCGGTTGTCGCGATTCCCATAAAATCGACCTCGACTTCCATATCCTCCACGTCGGTAGTTGAACCGGCGCTTGTATCAACAACATTCATACCTTTGATTATTGTGGTCGTTTTGTGCATTGTTTCGTTGCTCATTGTTCTGTGCGACTGCGTTGGTCTGGTAGACTGCGTGATAGTTCTGTCGGTTTTTTAGGTTTAGATGACAATCGGTCATGGCATGATTCTTTGTTTCGTAGATAGCACACCAAGATGCTTTGCCGTTTTTCATGTTAAATGGGCAATATTTTGTCATGTGATCACCATGGTCTTGGAAAATGTCACCGAAACACTTTGTTTGCACAAACCGAATGTCCTTTTGGCTGACATTCTGTCAACAATTGTCTTTTGAATGTTCGGCCGTTGAGCATTTCGTGCACCAAATATCCTGACTCTTAAGGTTTAGTTCTTTTAATGATTTCTGCATGATCTCAAGCTGTTCCTCTAGTCTATGATCCGTGGGGTATGTTGGAATATCTTCATCCATTTCTACTTATAGAGCTTTAGTAAGTGCATCTTCATAAGTTTTGAATGTCTCCAGACTTATGTGCTGATGAATTTTCTGTGACAGACCTTCAAGAAACCACTGGATTAACAGTTGCTCATCAATGACATAATCCAATTGGCTAAGAATGTCTTTCCAGTGTTTGTCATAGTCGTGGACAGTTTCTCTTGACTTTTGTGATGTTGTCTTCAATTTCTCAGCTGCTAGAGGTTTTGCATCTAGATTTTTAAAGAATGACAAAAATTGCGCTTTGACTTTTGCTTTAGTTGCTCCGGGGGTTCTTTCAGAAAAGGCCATATACCATGTTAATGCTCTTTTCCTTAAGGCACCAGCGAACTGCACCATCTGTCTGTCTTCATCTGTGACTTGGTTTGCCTCCCATGTCGATTCATAGATGAACCAATGTCATCTGGGATCCTCGTCCCCCTCATATAGAGGGATGTGTGCTGACTTGTGACCCATGTCGGAGTCACTGTCACTGTCTTCTTCAGGAGGTGGCGGCGATGGTGGGGGTAGTGGGATGTTTTGTTTATTCCTTTGTGCAGAACTATTGTCGATAGAACTCTTGTTTCAGTCGGTCATTTTAGTTGTCGTTTCTTCTTTGACAAGCAGTCAGTCGAGGTCGACTTCTCTTGTCGATGTCCAACTACAATTATTCGTTTGCAGATCTAAATTTTCTGTACTCTCCAAATATGTATTTGGTAGGGGGGGTGCTCCTTCATGTGTCGGGTAAAGTAAGTGGATACTTCGATTGGAGGGTAACGCTTGAAGCGTGACCCAATTTCCTTCTTCTGGTCGACAGATAAGTAGATGATTATCATCATTTTTCTCGTCATCTAGTCGGCTCCAAATACCAAAGTCACTAGCTCTTAGTGTGAGGTCCTCTTCGACAATGGTTTGTATCCTGGTACTCGGATTCGTTGGAGATAGAGGTCTTACCTGCTGGGGAACTTCTATTTGGAGAGATTTTCACTACTCTATCCACAAATCTTCTTCCATAGGGGACGCTTCTTCTTCCACGCCTTCTTCTTGTCAGTCATGACCTAACTCTGGAGAATTTCTCTCTTAGTTTGTCACCCTAGTACTCATTCCTCTTTGCAATGCTATAGCTCTTTCTCTTCTTTCTTCCCTTCTTTGTAGCCTCTTCTCCCTCTCTATTTTCTGTAAGTCCATCATACCTTTATGTGACACTGACTTTCGATTTCATTTTTAGGTCGACTTCTCATCACTGGTGAATGGTATCTCTTTAGTCGACTAGAATCCTCTCCATTTTACCCTGACATACGACTAGCTACCCCTGCATAGCTTACCCGATGCTTTAGAAAGCTCGGATAGTTCTGTTTACTTGCTCAGGAAGTATTCCCACTCCCTTTTGGCAATGAATTCTCCCACTTCTTTTGTTTTTTTGCCCAATTAGGGTTTGATGGCGGTCCGCATAGTGATGGACAAGGTTCAACGATATGACCTACTCCTTTCTCTATCAGGAACTTAAACAACAAGGTCGGTAAGGAACACAAGAATTGCTCGGTAAGGTCTGTATAGAATTTCTTCTGAATGGTTTCCACCAAAGTTATTTCTTCTATAGCTTGTTCCTCGCAGAATTCATCGGTGATATTTTCAAACCACTCCGACAGGTTTGTCCTTCCACCTCGAATCAATTTTTCTAGTAGCTGTTGGTCTTTAGTCGCTTCCAACTTTTTCATCCAGAAGTTTTTTCAAGAGTCGGGGTACCAATTCTACAAACTTCTCATGGGTTTCGGTAAAGAACCTTTCCTTTGCTTGAGCAGTCGTTATTCGTGAGTAATTCTGCAAGTAGTTTGCTATTTTACACTCCCACCAGTCCTTAATCTCCTGTTCTGATATCATTTGCTTGTATACATCTCAGACATGTACTACCGGCAACGAAACCAATGTTGTAATCTCACAGATCGCATAGGGTTACCAATAATACACATTAAAAGCATACATATATAACAGAAACAAGAGACAAGAACAAGTAGGTAGAATAACATATTATATTATAATGAAAGGGTCCATACAATACAGAGAACTGAACCAAGTTCTCATCTGGCTCAACAGCCTAATATATATGAATTACAAAATAGTTACAAATAACTACCTGTCGATTTGGTCAACCGACACGACCTTATGTGGCTGACCTAATCTCTAATTAGTCAGCTGATCGACTTAGTCGGCTAATCGGCTAAGTTGGCTATCGTTCCAGTCGGCTTACCGACTTGCTCCTCCAACAATATTCCTTCCAACAACAATTTGCAATCAACTTATGAGTATCATCGAATTGTTTTATGGATGCAATAATCATTAGAGGAAATTTGAGGTCTAAAATGGGCCTCATAAGGAAAATAATAAAATAATATTTATTAATTTTGGAGGAAGAAAGAAAAAAACTACTTTTTTGTTCATATTTTCAACATATAACCTTGTGTTTTTACTCAAATTTCGAGCAAGAGGGCTTGTTGGATGCGGAAGGTCTCATCATCATAAGAAATACCTTAAAAATGTGATGATTATCCCTCTTGGGGTATCTAGGTCCATCAAAAGTACGCAGTGTGGGTACTCGTTAGATGTGAAATTAAATTCCACATCCAATGAGTCCTCGCACTCGAAATTTGAGTAAAAACACATAGAGATATATTGAAAACACGAACAAAAATATTTAGTTTTTTTAATGAAAAATATGTCAATTCAACCATTATGGTTGACTCATTTTATTGAAATTATACTTGTTCTTGAATTCCAACTCACAAGAATTTATTGTTGGATCAGTTTCTTATAAGGCCCATTTTAGACCCCAGATCTCCTCTAATGCATATCTTCACTTTCCTTAAATTGCTCTACCAAATAATGAGCCTCATGGTAACTATCATCTTCATACAAATTTTGTATTTGTATTCAAAACCATGATTCCAAAATTAGCTCCCTCTCTATTGTCCTTCTTTCATAAGTCAACATCCCAAGGAAGCTTATCAAACGTCAAATATTTATCATGATTAGGTATTAACACACCTGAATAATCACCCATGAGGCATAGAATAGATGGTGAATGGGTGTATTGTTAAAGCACTCCTTGCATAAGATCACCAGTTCAAAACTTTATGAGTATGAGCCTTACAAAAAAAACACATGGATCATCATAATCATCATATGTGCAATCAAAAAGCCCATCATAAGAACTCGTTTTATTATCCTTATAGGATAGGTACATTGGTGTATTGACGGTTGATGTTTTTTCAACCTATTTGCATACCTCCTCAACATGAGTAAACATGTGCACCTATAAGAATTCATCAAAGGGTTCTATCAAGTAAATTCAATCTGCATTTACCTCTGCAGTAAATTCAAGCTCTACATTAGCGAGGTACAATTGGCTTTGTTTATCCCAATCCCTCAACATTATTTCACTACCAACTCTACAACTTTGTACCTTCATCCTCAATATTCTCATGGTTTCCACTATCTTTGTGGGTTCAATGTTAAATATGTTCCCATGGACTCTATGTCCTCAATTCACAAACTGTATTCTTCCCTTTGGCGTCTTCTTGTAGACAGTATGGAAGCTCTCGTTCTTCGATCTTTACTTATTTACGTTCGCTCTATGTTGTGATAATTACCAAATTGTACATGTAGCAACTTGTTGTTCCAATATATGCAATGTATCCATACATCAAATATGTTAGTTAAACTTTATTTTTGAAATTCAATAAAATTTTCATGTATAGATAAGAATTCTTGAAATTTTAATTTGACAATTTTGTCAAATTATAACCACATGCCCATTTCTTGTCCAATATTTTAGAGTGCATGCCACAATTATTCTTGAAGTGAGATCACAATGCAATAGTTCCCATTCTTGTTAGTCATGTTATCACCACAAGGAGATTTTTGAAGTCCTCGATGTATCATGGGGCACGACAGGGGTCAAGGGGGCTTGCTTGTTTGTTCTTGTTGGCTTAAATTTATACATACCTAGTTCATTAACAACAAACCAACAAAATCCAAGATACTGGCCCATTTGGAATCACCTGCAAGCAAGTGCAATATCATTGGAAGTACCTATGGGAACTACAAAAATCATGTTTATCTAGAAGTAAAGGGAAGAAGAGATTGTTCTATGAAATAATCCATCAACATAGCTTCGACATGTATCAACAAAACCATATAAATAACACAGTGCATACATTAACTGCATAGTAATATTGTAACTTAAATTAAGTGTATATTATTGCGTCGAGAGGTGCTCTACAACCTAGTATGGGGGATATCTTGTAACTTTATGTAACGTTACGTAACGTTATGTAACACTACATAAAGCTATGTCAGCTATAGATAATATTGTCAATTATGAGAGAGAGGTTGTAACCTTATGTAACATTATAAATTTAAAAAGTAATCCATTTATTGGTTTTGTCGGTCATTAAGTAAAAAGTAATAAATAAAAAATTTAATTATCCCCCAAAATAAACCCCTTAACAATAATATATAAATTAGGTTAGACACAAGAACATAAAAAAAATCTCTTGCCCCAAGGATTGATGTGGCGAACAATACAACCTTGTCTCAATTTAAACTAATAAATACTAGTAATTAAGTGCAGGGAGAGATCAGAACTTCGTTTTTTGTTGAATGAATTCAAGACTGCAGATTTATCTACCTTCCCATGCATCCCAACGAGGCTGATACGATCGATAAAATGGAAAATCAGGGAAAGTGTGAGCAAAGCAGACTGCAGATTTATCTTCAGTGGTAATAAAATTAGGTGCATAAGACATATCTCTTGTCTTTTCATAATATTCCTGATAGTTCGAGGTTTAATTCCACATGTATGTGTATTTTATTGTAGATCTGCCTCCAAGCAATCATTGCTAAGCTTAACATTATTAGTATGATTACTATCATAAATTTAAGGACGATATCTATAGCACCAGCTAGCAACTCCTCCTTCCTCCTATTGAGATATATTGGCTAGAATATTAAGAAAATTTGTGTAGGTATTGGTAGACGAGATGCAATTTCCTCTTAAATTCATAGCTACAGAAAATGGGACACATGATATAATCCACCTTTAATTGTGATTCAATGCATCTTGAAGTGTACATATTCGAGCCTACATGACAGATAACTGCTAATACAAAATTTTATGAAATTAATATGCATTTTTAGTCAGTGGACTAAACCAAATGGGCATCGGTTGTATAACCAGATGGGCATCGGTTGTACAACCAGAGAGATCCAATGCAATATATAGACCTCTCGTGCCTTCTCAGTTTCCCATACCTAGTGAAGATAATTCTCAAGTAAACAGGTTTCAACTTACAATACTGGAGATCACCGAAATTTTAGATTTTCGTAATGATGGGAAACCTAAGTGTAAAACACTCTCTTTAACAGAGAGTAGTGAGAGTGCTGAGATTAGTTTGCATACTACAACCATTTGTTACGAGTTGCTAAATGCATTCTTTCTTTGATTACACAGACTTTAAGCTAAAGATTCTTTGATTGTGTACCAAATGATTAAATTTCATGGAGGAATTAATTGCGAGACCCATATCTCCAACCACAGCTATTCGAGCGAGATAATTATTTACGCTTGGAGAATGCGGGGTCACAAATTTGTGCTCTTCGCTTATTGCAGATAAATATTGGTCTGCGCATATGTAATGAGGCTTCTTAGTACCTATAATGATCACTATAATGAAGCTTCTCAGTACCTGTAATGATCACTGTAATGAAGCTTCTTAGTACCTGTGAGAAGAAAAAGATGGATAATGCCAGAGGTGTAATTCAAAAGGCCCTTGTCTGTATATGTTTGGCTATAGATCACAGAACATAGATGTCCTTGCATATTTAAATGAGTACATGTTATTTTAGTACCGTAATACAACTTTAAAACATAAATTTTTTATTTATCCACCAAAATAAATGTCAGCCAGAAAAAAAACCTAATATGGGGGAGATGTTGTAATGTTCCTACCTAACAAAACAATAAAAATAAAAAATGTAATTATCCGCAAAAAATATGTTGTAATGTTCCTACCTAACAAAATAATAAAAAATTAAAAATTAAATTATCAGCAATACCTAAGAAGAGGTTTGCACCTAAAAAGATTTGATCTCTCTTGGTGCTTGATAGAGCCTAGGATTTGGATCTAGGTTGGTTATCATTACCACATAACACTATTGCGCAAATCAAACATAGCATTCACATGACAAACATTCATAATACACCATGGGACACAAGGTATTTTTATGTTGAAAGTCAAAAATGGGAGAAAACCATGGAAGTGATTGGTAAATTATATATCTGGTTACATCAAGCACTTCATATAAATATGCACACTTATCCTACATATATATCTCTCTTCTTCTCTCAATACATCATAGATATGCACATACATCCTATGGATCAATCTCTTTCAATTACAAAACAAGATCGTTACCATACCCACAACATTAATACAACACTATTCGACCAATTCTCATAAAAATAAGCAAGAATTAGTTATCATTTTTTCAACATCCTATTCTACCCAACCTGATAAATATTTATATTGATCTCATGAACCCCACAGTCCATTAAGTGGACACACAATTCTAACCAACTTCTAACCAATTTCGTGGTTGACGTGATCAACCACTATCTTTCCCTTCTTTTCGGCCGCTACATTGGGGTCCTTCCTTATTTTATGGGAACACTCACTTTGACCACTTTGTTGCATGTCCATGTTCATACCAAAACTTATTCGCAATTTATCCAAAATACTTTAGGCCCAACAGGTCCCCAAAACTCACATGTTTCTCATTCCAAGCAACGTCAGTTGTTGCATGGGTTCTTTGAATAAATTTCTCCCACACAATAGCTTGAATGCTACTGTATAACACCTTTTGAACCATAGTCACTACCTTCCAGAAATAATGTTCCAAATTTTGATGTGAGAATTATCCCAACCAGTACCCAATTTGACAAATATCTGCATATCACCCCTCAAACACAATCCAAGATCTTGTATCTTAGCCTTCACATTATCAATGGTGTCTGAGATCCCATCTTATAAAATATTTTTCTATCAAACCACTAGTTCGTATTGCCTTGTTTGCTCGAGTTGCTCCTACCTAAAGTAAATCTTTTCGTGCATTAGGATTCTCTCTATACTATCACTTTTCCTTTTAGTGGATCCATAGTTCACTACGACACAACTAGCCTAGCTTTGGCTCTATGGAGAGTTTTATTTCTAAAGTGTCGGTCGATTTTCAGTACCCAACGTCTCTAATTTCCCTCTCAATTCTATATCTCTATAGCTTATACTGAATCTTACAATATCTACACTAAACAACACACAAAAGGAAAGTGCTATGATATTCAATTTTCCACCTTTTTTTATAGTCGATCCTAAATTAATTTGGTTAACGACATGATTATTATGTATGCTTCCTCTTGTTATTTCACAAATTTGATGTCAATTCATTGTCCTTTTAATGATTTGGCTACGTATTTCCTTCATGATAGTCACAGGTTCTCCTTGACACACATAACTTCTCGTCTTCATCAACTTTTGAAGTGTTTCCTTGCCTTTTTGCAAAGCGCTTTTGAGAAACTTAAGCATGCTCTTGGGGAGGTTTTCAGGTTGGAAAAAAATTAGTGTATATATCCTTTATGGCCTCAACACTTTGTTAGATTTTTATCAATTAGATAGTATTATCTTAGGATCTTATCTGAGAGAATAACATGCACAAGAATCAATCACAAGAGACAATAGACACAAATATTTTCCTCGGGAAACCATAAAGGAGAAAACCCCGCAACTTCCTCAGAGATCGAATGAGCACCAATGGCAGCAGTAAAACCCAAAGACAGAAAGATGGTCTCCAACAGCTGTTCTCTCTCTCACTTGTGTGAGATCTTCTTCTCTCACCTATGCGATATAGCTGGGTGAGTGTGTTTCTCAAATAGAGAGGCTCACTCTCTATTTATACTAGTTTCCGTCTTGACAATTACTTACCAGGGCCAACTTCTTTAGGAGAGTCTAATAACCCTAGTGCCCCTCAACTGTGGGAAATTCCCCCCCCCCCAATCAACAAGGAGGGTTAACCTCAACTCAATTGTGGGGACTATTGCCCTGACTTATAATGGAGGGTTAAACTCAATGACTTTACATGACTTAATTATATTACTAACTCTTCTGATAGGAACATCGGGGTACAATGAAATACAAATGATTCTTCCGTTAGGAACATCGGGGTACAATATAATATATACAAGTGAATACATTCCAAAGTTACAACTACATCAACACTCCCTATTAACTAGGAAGGTATTCTCTTGACACAATTCATCAGAACAAATCTTCATCACTGGATCACCATCAAAGCTAGATCATAAGTGGATCATCATCAAAGCTAGATCATCATCATCGTCACTTCTCTTGTTATCTCGAGAAAATGGTGCTATCTCTCAATTATACTCGCCATAGGAAGTTCTACAGAGCCAACCCTTTTTCATGTTGGTTGTAGCCCTTACCTCCATGTAGGTCTTCATCTTCTTCAATGCTTATATCCGACCATGGGAGGCCCTGCCTGCCACCATCTTGGAAAGGCCCTCCCAACACTTATATCTTACCATGGGAGGAACACATCCAACATCCATGTCAGAATGGAATTCCTAGCACTCACATTTGACCATGGGAGGCCCAGCTTTCCACCATGTCAGAAAGGCCCAACACTCACATCTGACCATGGGAGGCCCAGCCTTTCACCATGATAAAAAGGCACAGAACTCACATCTGACCATGGAAGGCCCAGCCTAACACCATGTTAGAAAGGATCAACACTTACATCTGACCATGGGAGACCCAACCTCCCACCATGTTAGAAAGGATCAGCACTTACATCCAACCATGGGAGGCCCGGCCTACCACCATGTTGGAAAGGCTCGTCCAACACTTATATCTGACCATGGGAGGCCCATCCTTCCACCATGTCAGAAAGGATTAGCACTTATATCTGACCATGGGAGGGCCAACCTTCCACCATGTCAGAAAGTATTATCCAACACTTATATGTAACCATGGGAGGCACTGTCTTCCACCATGTCAGAAAGGCCTAGCACTCACATCTGATCATGGAAGGCCCAGCTTTCCACCATGTCAGAAAGGATCAACACTCATATCCAACCATGGGAGGCCCAACTTTTCACCATGTCAGAAAGGATCATCCAACACTTATATCTAACCATGGGAGGCCCAGCCTGCCACCATGTCAGAAAGGCTCAGCACTCACATCTGATCATGGGAGGCCCAGCCTACTACCATGTCAGAAAGGATTTGCACTTACATATGACCATGGGAGGAACCAATCCTACCGCCATGTTAGAAAGGCACAACACTTACATCTAACCATAGGAGGAACCAATCCTGCCACCATGTCAGAAAGGCACACAGACTCATCACTTCCCCTTGGAGGGAACCTCGATATGGAGAACACCAAGCTTCTCCCTGAAGTACTCATACTTCACTCTAGTCATTTCTAGCATAGAATTACATAAGGGATTATTACATCCAAGGATAACCTATGAGCTTCGCCAGGACTGATTACATTCGAGGAAAACCTACATGATTTTTTATGTCTGAGAAACCTACGAGCTTCGCCAAGATTTTATGCTGAGACAACCTGCCTCACCGGCAATGTTAGAACTCATCACTCCCTCTTTCGAGAGATCTCAATGTGGATCACAAAATGGAGCTTCACTAATCCTTTTATTCTTCAGTTGTACTTAGTGCCAAGCAGGACTGATTCCTGCTAAACCAAGAGATCACACCTAATCCCATATTAAAGCAACACCCTGAAGTGCTCTTCCTCTCAATGGCACTATCTGCCCAATATGAATCCACATAACCCTCTAGGTCAATGTTCTGATTCACCTCATACTTGATCCATAATCAACTGTACCCTTTAGGTACCTCGTTGCATGCTTTGCAACCATCAGGTGAACATGTCCCAAATTCGTTAGGAACTAGCTAAATGTGTTCACATCAAAGAAAATATCTAGTCTCATATTTTTCAGGTACATCAAGGATTCAATCATCTAACGATACATCGTGGCATCAACTAACTCTGACGAAGCATCAATCAATAGATTCATGGTCGATGCCATAGGTGTGGTCATGGCCTTGTAGTCCATCATGCCGAAACTCTTCAAGATATCCACTGCATACTTCCCTTGTCCCAAGGAGATTCCATCCGCATTCTTCCACACCTCCACGCCTAGAAAGTAGTGCATCATATCCAAGTCCTTCATCTCGAACTCGGCAACAAGCCTCCTTCTTTCCACTTTTTCTGTCAGGGACAAGTCATCGACATATAACAGGAGCATCACTAGTATTCCACCTTTAACCTTGAAGTAAAGGTTGGAATATGCTTTACTCCCAGTAAATCCTAGAGACATCAATAATCTGTCCATCCTGTTGTATCATGTCGAACCTCAGGATATTCTGCAGTCACTCCCTCTGAAGCGGAGCATCATACTCCCTCTGTCTTTTGTACTCTATGTATTGAAACATTCTGTACTGGAGTGACAAGTAGCTTCCTCTACTACTAATATTCTATGTATCCATATAGGGTCATTGGATACCAAGATCCTCTATCTTGAACATTTTCAAAAGTTCTTCTCGCACCCATCTGTGATCTTGCCATCCTCTATAGGATTTTTTCTTCAACCTTGTAGCAAAGGTTAATATCTTCATCACTCTAGGTGATATTCAAGCTCCTCATGTATTTTTTATCGCATGGGTGTCTTCTGAGATCATACAAGGCCTTCTTTTGCACACATGAGTCTACCTGTCAAACTTCTAGTGGCTGCAAATGTCTCTTCGTAGTCTATGCTTTATTTCCGGTGAGAAGCCTCGTGCTACAAATCTTTCCTTGTATCCTAGTGCATGCTGGATCTTGCAGATCCATATGGAAGATACTATGGAGTTCCCTCTAGGTCTTTGACATCACATTCTAGTCATCATTCTTCATTTTGGATTATTTCTTGAACTTTCGCCAGTTGTTCTTCAGAACAAGTCTCATCCTTCTTTTCTTGTATGCGATTGTATGCAATCTTTTCTATAAGTCAAATGCATTAGTGTATGATTAGAAACATTTCATAAGGAATATTCATAATGGAAAATTATTATGCATAAATATATAATCATGCAACTAATTTATCCAATACAACATTCATCCATATCTCATGGAAACTTTCTAGATTCCTTCCATCTCTACCATGACATCATTGAGATTGTGCACTAATCCAATATGTCAGCAAAGAGGTTTCATTCTAGATAAGTAGCAATGGAGAGTTGTATGGCACCATGAGATACTTACCCATCACATGCATATTAGTATTATACTGTCATTAACTCAAACATTCTATCATGCATAACACATCAACTGAATATAAACAGATGCATAACAAAAAAATATCATGGAATGAAAATTGAATACTTATCTTTATTTTTTCCGTGGGTGGACTGCTTCTTTTAGCTTCATCATCTTCTTCATTCATAAGAACACCATTTCTTATCCAAATGCTAACATGGATAATAGGTTTTTCAAGAATTGAGTTCTTCATATTCCTCATCGCTTGAGGGATCTTCTTTGAATAGTGAGATATTGATCTTCAGTTGCTCCCATCTTCTCTTCTCTTATTATGAGTCGAGTGTATTCTTGTGTGCACTCTTTCTAGATTCTGCTGAAGGTAATCACTTCCTTCTGGAACACATTCCTCAAATGAATCCTATGATCTTGGGAGGCCATTCAAGGTGGTTATCACATTTTTTGTATTCTTTACATGTTCATCCACTTCTTCAAGTTGTTCTTTGATTTGAGAGATCCTTGTAAAGTATAACTATATGGTATCTTTATTCTAGATCTTTCAATTCTTCAACTGGTTTCTTAAAGTCATCTTCTGATCTATGTTCTTCCATGAAAATAACTTGGTAAAGGAATCAAATGTCTATTAGGTTCCTTTAGGGAAGATACTTGTGGTATAAGGTGATCCTTAATTGAATCAACAATTATCCTCTTGGCCTTGACCAAGTTATTCTTGCGTAAGGTCTTAGCCTCATCTCCCTCTAGAACTGGAACCTCTCCACTTATGTAGGTGTCTAGTTCATGTCCTTCAAGAACTGGTGAGATCCTATACTTCCATGCTTGGAAGTTGTCAACTTCGCCAAGCTTGCCATCAAGCTAGTGTGACTGAAATGAGAACCTCAAATGAAAATAACAAAATATTAGATCTTACTAATTTGAGGTGTTCATCCTGGTTCCAGATCTGGTTGATCTAGGGTTTGTCAGAGAAACCCTAATTTTCAAAACTTGGAATCTCAAACTTTTGATTGGATAAAAGGATGGGCCTATTCAAGGCGAACTATCCAATGTATTCATTTTCTGAAAACAGTGGAGGGAAGATCCCGAAACAAGAAGCCCTAGTTTCCCAATTTCTTCTGAATAAATTCATGATATTATTTATGCAGTATCTCCAAAATATCTGCTCCCCTATGTCTAAAATTTCATACTAAGGTATCCTCGTCTCTCCTCTTTCCAACACCACAGGTTTTATCAGAATTGGTTTCCCCAGTTGGGACTTAGGATAGTTTTCCCACGATGACATATATCTGGAATGTTTAGAATAGCGAACTTGTAAAAACTACCACATGTCACTGTTTCACCTTCGGGGGTTTGGAAAATCTTGAGAAATTTCATCTGGACATTCGTATCCCGAGATATACCAATTCTCCCTATGTGTCCTGTTTAGGGATGAATCCTGGAAGAGGTTGGAACCCTGATTTGGAGGAATCAAATATCCTAGAATATAGCTAATCTGAGACTAATTTTTTTACGCAGGGTACATCATGAATTTATCTTCGTCCTATGAAAAATTTGGCTCTGGATCCTTCTTCAATCTCTAGATATAGAAAATGTACCAAAACTACCATTTTTAGTATTTTAGGGATTTTTAGGCCCGGGGTCAAACTAGGGTTTTACTTTCCCAAAGTTTTACTCAACCAAAAACTTAGACCTTGGTCTCTAAACTTAGATTTTTATGAGGAGAGAAATACTATGTTGAGCTCACTAAAAAATTCCTCTTCTGTAAAAATCCCCAATTTCGCGCAGCAGTGACAGGTCAAAGATTGAAAATGCCCAGAATCAAATTCCGCTTCGACAGAAAGATACACCCTTCAATGGACAGTTAGCCTAGCCTCCCTTTGCTGATGGATTGTGGAGAAAGACCTAAAAATTAAGAAGCCCTAGCTTCTGCAGCTGCTTAGTGTCTTGTTCTCAGGTTAGCTCTGATACCATGTTAGCTTTTTATCAATTAGACAGTATTATCTTAGGATCTTATCTGAGAGAATAACATACACAACAATCAATCACAAGAGATAATAGACACAAATATTTTCCTCAGGGAAACCATAAAGGAGAAAACCTTGCAACTTCCTCAGAGATAGAATGAACACCAATGGTAGTAGTAAAACCCAAAGATAGAAAGATGATCTCCAACAGCTGTTCTCTCTCTCACTCATGTGAGCTCCTCTTCTCTCACCTATGTGCTATAGTTGGGTGAGTGTGTGTCTCAAATACAGAGGCTCACTCTCTATTTATACTAGTTTTCAACTTGACAATTACTTACTAGGGCCGACTTCTCTAGGGGAGTCTAATAACCCTAGTGCCGCTCAACTGTGGGGACTTCCTCCCCCCCGATCAACAAGGAGGGTAAACCTCAACTCAATTGTGGGGAATATTTCCCTGACTTACAATGGAGGTTTAACCTCAATGACTTCACATGACTTAATTATATTACTGACTGTCTCGATAGGAACATCGGGGTACAATGAAATACAAATGATTCTCCCTATAGGAACATCGAGGTACAATATAATATATACAAGTGATTACATGTTGAAGTTACAAATACATCAACACACTTCCCTTTACTTTTTCTGCTTGTGGGCCCATCTACTTGACCAACTACATATTTATGCATCCATGTAGTTGTTCTTCCACCAACTACAAAATATTCTTTATCTATTCATGTTTGCATCCAATAATCTATGAGACTCATACTGCTTTGTTTTGCAACAACTCCACCCTTTATCTCATATTTTGTTGCTCTTCTCACAATTTTTTTTATCTATGTCTACATTTGCTTACTTTCCACAAATTTTTTCATTCTTTCAATTAGTGGTGAAGTTCTTATAAAATCCTTTAGTTTCACATCTCTCCTCTTCACATATTATAGTTTATTTGTCACCTCCTGTAGGTTCTCATCATCCATGAGCACTTATCAGGCCTATTAACTTCATCAAATAGCTTTGTGAATTCATCATTTAAGGCCTTAATTTTATCAACGAAAGCCTTTGCTGCAACTTCCCTCTAGTCATGTACCTCCTACGCCATGCTAGGCATTAATTGTGCTTCCAAGCCACTAGTGCATGCATGAAATTCCTTAATAACTTCACTTAGGATCAACATTCTATCTTCAATCTGTGCTTCCTTGTCCATTTCCACTTAAGGGACGCACTGTAGGTTTCTTCCATTACATATGAAACTTATCTTTCTACTCAGATATTACATCTCACTCTATCTGAATTTGCTTATATTTTTCTTTTAACTCGACTCTTTTTATGTTATGTCTGCTTTGCATATGGATTCAATTGCAATTGTGTGCATAGATGCATTTTCATTCAATTAACTGCAACATAAGAAGCATCAATTGATGCCATTGGAGTAAAAGAAAGGTTAAATTAGTGAGAATACTAATTCTCTCGACCAATACATACCTACAACATGAGCTTAACAAGAATGATGCCAAATATTATTCCTTAAAAGAAATGATCCTGCCAAGAATTCATCCTACATGGAACTTCCCCGTACCATAACTATTGGCCATAAATCCAAATTTCAAAGAGGGACCAAACTATGTGTATGCTAGATTGGTAATTTTTAAAGAAAAACAATAATTTCCTTGTGTGCTTAGTTGAAATATTGCATCCTTTAGGAATCCAAAGGTATGGATTATATTTGTTGTTTTATAAGAACAAACATACCAGAGAGGGACTATACTATAGAGATTATACTCTCAGAGATTATAGTTTATGTGGATATTCCTTTGGGATGGAATACTCATATCATGTTATCAAATCCAATGATTGTGATCATAACCTTGTATATCTAGATCAGCTCTAGCAATGTTATCAGGTATAATTTTTGCATAATTGGAGTCGTTGGAAGAGGCTCCTCCCATGTTAGCATTATAACATTAGTTGTAGTGAGAGTCGACAATAAGAGGTTGTGACAAAGGAGATGGTGGGGCCTTGCTCTTATTTTTGGAATCATTACCCTAGCCACTAATACAACAAATTCCACCTAGACATTAATGTGGTTGTCAACACAAAAATGTCATTGCTAGGGACAATGAATATATCATAAAAAATTAGGTATTTCCATAACATACAGAGATAGTAATATGAGGAATATGAAATTTTTTTAGCAAAATATTGACAATATCAACACAAATGATGACATGCTAACATCTTGCAAAAATTAAAATCCATTATAAATCAATCCTAAGTTGGAATTTGGATAATACTAAAAATTTGAGTTCATTGGATGAAGAGAATGTTATTAACAGAGAAAAACTATTAAATCGATGCAAATAAATTACTAATTGTAACATGTTGGAACAAACTCACATTAAACTAGGTTCATACCGACAGGTACACAAAATCCCCAAGATATCAACCCAAAAGGAGTTGAATCCTTCCAGCAACGCATACAGTGTAGGTGAAGTCTCACCCAAAGTACATATGGGAGCTACGAGAACCAGGATTCTGCAATAGTGAATGGGATTTATACTGCCATGTACTATGACAGAAAACCCATTGACAGATTACACAATGCATAGACATCCATACTGTTAGTACTAACCAGTTTCATTGTTACCTTATATTCGATCATCATCATACACTAGCATTCATTAAACAATGATTATTCTTAATGCAAAAAGTAACAAAACAAATCAGACACAAAATAACACCATGATTTAACGTGGAAACCCAAATGGGAGAAAATCACAAAAGTCCTCATTTATTCATAAGAATTGTAAACTCGAACAATTCTTGTATATGCACTCATCTTACATACAATATATTAATCATGTTCTTACATAGATCTTCACACACATCCTGTAGATCGACTTATACTTTACAACTCAGCTCGGTCTTCGACTCAAAACTGCATTACATTATTTGATTGACTTACTTGATTTCGACTTCTTACTTTCGACTCAACAATCTTGTTTTTTTAAAATTTCCAGCCCATTACATATGTATAGGCTCTAATATAGGATCTAATGTACTGATTTACATCTCATTCTACTATTCGACCCATTACACAAGCGAAAAGAATTCATAACTAACTAGTCAACCTTTTGGTTGGACTTCTTCAAAACGGGTACTTTTCCTTGAATTTTGTTGCAATTGTTGGACTTGTACCCTTTTGTCGCGACGCTTTGACCAAATTTTGCAAAACTAGTTACCAAAGTACTGTGACCAAAACCTCGGTCCAACAATCCCCCAACACTAACATGTGGCTCATCCCAAGCCACTTCATACTAATAAGGCGAGTGTGTTTAGCTTCTGTCAAAAGTCCTAAAAGAATTTCTTCAAATGTTCAACCTATAACTAAAATGATTCTCTTAACTTTGTCATTTCTTCAATGACTTTAGCAGAAAGGTGTGTTGAAGTCCTTTCTTGTGTAGATTCAACTTCCCGGAGAAATTCCTCCTGGATAGGTGTAATGGTTGCAACATCCCTCTCTACATCCTATTGCAATTCTTCAACCATGTATGTCCTCTTTTTTTGTTTCATCCTTAGCTTACTTACTTACTGTTGTAGTGTCCTTAGTTTTGCAGCCTTTCTTACATTCATGTTTGGGGGGAGGGCTTCAACGACCACCACAAATTTTCCATACTTTGTTATGATGCACTTAGTAATTCTATAATACATTGCATCTCTATGTCATCTACTAAGGCTCCCTAATCTTGGGATACCTCCTTGTATGCCTTGGCGCAATATGCCTCAGCCTCCTTGATAACCTAGATATCCCCCGTGACTTGTTTATGTCTTTGCTCCATAATTTCAAGGGGTGTGGTGGAAATTAGGTTTTCTTCTAATTCCCCATTCCTTTGTTGGAAGTCAGCAATGAATTCTCCTAGATTAGATACTTTTCCTCAGCAATCATTTCTAGTGTCGTACAAAGTTCAAGCGTGTCATGACAGGTGACTTCAATAATGGTTTCCTGTCTTTGCCTATCTTGTCACAACTTTTCCTTTTTCTTTGTAATAGAGTCTGACTTAGATTCCAAGCTAGTAACCTTGCCCTTTGATTTCTTTAATTTCTCATAGAAATTATGCTCTCTAGCCTTCAATTCTTCCATCACATGGTTTAAAATATTATGGACAATAACTAATGGAAGAGTAGACAAATTGAGTTCAACATATGGAATATCTTGGACCACACTCTTCATCTCGAGCGTTCCCATATCTACTTCCTTTGGAATAATTTTCACTTTTTGAGTCCTCTTTGATAGAGATATCTCATCCAGTAGATCCTTAGATAGATTGTCTTTTGCTACCATCACCTCTGGTCCACTTAGTGCAACCTGCACTTCTTTAACAATTGTACATAAGGACTAGAACAAGTCGATGACTCTAGTGAACAATTCAGTATGCCCACTGTCAGTTACTTCCTACTTTTGACTCATACTTGGGAAACATGATTGTCGCAACCTTAGGTAAATCTTCCATTATAGGTACACCAATTGGAGTATCAACAACAAATACAATGGCAGTGATCGTGCTAGAGACATTGATTTCCATAAAACAGAGGTGCTTCGGTATTAGGAATACTTCAACTGCATATCTAGCTTGTTCGAGAAGTTTTCACAATGAAGACGATGATCTCCACTAGCGACCACCCTTCCCCTTTTTGAATTCATGCACGCATGCGGCAGGATGTCTTATCACGTTCATAGTTAATTAACTAGATCTTTGGAATGATTTCCAAAAATAGTGGCCAATCCATTCACATGCCTAGATCTTTTCTAGAAAAATGGGACAACTTTCTTTGAATGTCTCCACTTCCTTCACCATAAATGTAGGAATTAAAATGCATTAATTGCATATGCTACATATTAGCATTTATTTAAGATGGACTGGTCCAACCAACTACGACACATAATTACTCTATTTTTTTATTACTGACATTTTTATGTACACTGAGCTCGGATATTTCGACAAGGTTTTAGTCGAATTCCATTCACTAAGTCATTGACAAGGTTACCATTTAGTTTCTACAACTGAACTTCCCTTCCCTCGATAATAAAATTTAAAACATACGAACCCATCCAATGAGTTTGAACCTTACTAGGGTGTTTGAATAACTTACTGTCGTATACGAGGAATAAATCCCCTCGTTTGAAATGCTTCTGTGCGATGTGTCAATCATGCCAGTATTTTTGTCGATCATTTTCCACTTGTTGGTGAAATACTAGGACAAATCGAGCTTCTTCCAGTTGTAATAGCTATGAAATCCTTTCCTCAATTGCACCAGTATCATCCATATTAGTGTAGGTATCTATCCTTAGTCTAGGTACAGTAAACTCCATTGGCATGACAACCTTCTTCCCATAGACCAACTTAAAAGGTGTGTGCCCTGTTTAACTTTTTATATTTAGTACGGTATGACAAAAACATTGTTGGACTCTTCATATCCCAATCATCCTAGTTTACATTACATATTGTATTTAGAGCACTATCCAAAATTTTATTAAAGGCTTTGACAATACCATTTACTTGAGGATGATATGGCGTCGTCTTTCTATGTTGAATCTCAAATTTTGTAGTGAGTTCTTCAATTGTATTATTCACAGAATGTGTACCTTGATCACTTACCAGAATCTTGGGGCATCCAAACCTTGTGAAGACATTGTCGAACAAGAACCTCATTCTAGTCGCAATAGTGTAATATTTGACAAGACTAGCCTCAGACCAACGTGTTAGATAATCTGTCGCAGTGATGATATAGCATGGACTAGTTTGCTTACCAATTGGGTTGATAGGTCCCACAAAATATGCAACCCATTTATCAAATGTTTGCAAAGTGATTTATGGCATCAATGGAATCTCATATTGTTGTGAAGGTTTCCCTATTCTTTGGCACACCTCGCAGCTCTTGTAATATATAGTTGAATCTGCACGTAACGTCGTCCACCATAAACCAACCTATAAAATATTTTGGGCAATCACTCTTCCACTATAATGACCACCGGTGACACCATCATGAGATTCAACAAGAATAACCTATCGTTCATGTTGGCGAACACATCACCAAACTATTTTAGAAGGACCCATTTTATATAATTCTCCCGTAATAAGCTGGTAATCTTCATCCTTGACAGTAAGAGTTGTGCATTCGGCAGATTATCATAGAAATTACTAGGTTCTTCTCATTTTTCTATTCTTAATAGTTGGTCAGGGCCAACATTAATCCTTTCGATCTTAACAATGATCTCAAAGTTGAACTCCTCAAAGAGAAGAAGCCATTGGCATATCACCCCCCCAACACTAGCTTATTGACTAGGTATTGAAGTGTAGAGTGGTCGGTAAAAATCTTGAAGTGATTGCCTAAAAAATAGTGATGAAATTTTTGCAAAGAATAGACCATGGAGAGACCCTCTCTTTCAATGGTTGTATAATTATTTTCTATCGTCAATAGCTTCCTACTAGAAAAAGAAATGGGGTTGTTGATGTACCCCTCAACAAGTTGGGCTAGGACAACTCCCAACGCGACAAATTATGCGTCACCATGAACATGAAACTCCTTTTTCCAGTCTAGGGAAACCAATATGGGTGCAGAAATAATCTTCTCTTTAAACATATTGAGACTCTTTTGACAGTCTTCATTCCATTAAAACTTTACATCCTAGTAGCTTCTCGATTGGAGCATTAATTTCATCATAACCCCTTATGAACTTATGATAATACCCGATATGTACCAATGTATTATGTAATTACTTGACCGAATTAAGTGATGGTAGATTGAGTATGATTGAAATTTTAGAAGGATCCATAAGTATTCCTTCCTTACATACAACATGCCCCAACAAAATACCTAAGGGTACACAAAATATACACTTCTTTAAATTTAGGGAGATTTGATATTGTTGACATCTTTCTAGCATGAGACAAAGTCTATCATTGTGATCCTTGATAATCCCATAGACTATCCAATAATCCAAATAGACTTTGAAAATGTTGTGTATGAATTCTTTAAATGAAGGAACAACAATTCTAGAAAACAAGGTACGTGCATTCTTGAGTCTGAAAGGAATTACCATGTATTGAAATCAACCCCACTCTGTCGAAAGTGTAGTCTTATGTTGATATTATTTTTCTATATGAATCTAATGGTAGACTGAAAATCCATAAGTGAACAAATACACCTCTTGGCCACCGATACTTTCCATCACTTTTTCCGTAAAAGGAGTAGGGATTGGATCATGTAGGAAAGCGTCATTAAGCTTTCTGAGGTTCACACAAATACATATTTCACATGTCTTCTTATCTCGTACAACTATAGGAATATTCCACTCATATTCTTCGATAGGATCGATAACTATGGAATCGACATCCTGTCGAGCTCTGTTCTATCATTTTGTTTGTAACATGGATTTAACCAGTATGGTCATTGCTTTACTGATTTTTCATCTGGCTTTAATGGGATCTTGATCTCTCCCAGGTCACCCGTTATACGTTTCATTTTATAAAACTTTGTTGAGAACAAGTTTTGAAATTCATGTAGCAGATTAGTAATCTTCCCGATAGTTTCATCATTGCAATAATCACCATTATTTGCAAACATTGGATTTTTAGGAGACCCAATATTTAGTTTCTTAATTTTTAGTGGCTTTAGAAACTTATTAAAGGAGATACCTGGTCCTTTTACTATTGTGATTCCTTATGATTCTAGGATCTGGTTATCATGAGGGTCATCATCTTCAGCTTCTCCAAGTTCTCCAGAAATATTATAGCATTGCATCAGGATTTCGACTATCGCATTCCATTGAGGTAGGTTCGACACAGATACTGAAATATCCTCAAATATTTTGTCCTTTATAACTTATAAGGATGCATCGATAGACGGAATCTCATCGGCATAACTGAAAGGATGTTTGAAATTTCTTGTGAGATGATCCTAGTTTTTTGTGTTGCGTTGCAATTATAGCAATGTATACCAATTCCTTGGAATCGTATCTAGGGTATGGATGAAGAGGTGTACCCATTCCTGTCACGATCGCAAATCCCATGTGGTGATGCAAAAGTTAATGTGGTCAACTGGATTTGTAATTCCATTGTATTTCTCTCCAAAATGTAGATATTCTTCACCAACCCAAAGTTCGAGCAAACTTATGCATTGGAAACAGGGATGATTTTAAGGAACCATACTTAATTAAAATTGTATAAATGCTGACGAATATTACCAATTCTTAAAACACCAACTATAAAATGATTTGCGATATTTTTCGAAAAATATTTTAATTTCCAAGTATTTTATATCGTTTATATAATAATCTGGCGATTTTTAGGGTGAAAAAATTTTACCTGATCAAAATTGGGCGAAACAGGGCTTCAAAAAATGCAAAATGACGAATATTTTTTGGGAGAAAAACATGGAAAAATAGCCCACTGGGCTAAAATTCGCCCCTAAAATTATCCCTGATTGGAAACAAAATGTGATATTCTATTTGATAAACCCACCGTCCAACTGGAGTGGCCTTCAAGGAAACATCTAAATCCAATAATTGTTGTTGTTTTAGTACACTGCTTTCAATTTCCCCTAAAATGGAGTCTAGTTTAGTTAAAGATTCATAAGTAGGTAATTCGTGCACTTCTGAATCAACCCAACATTCAGAATTTGTAATCTTGACACACTTCCTCATTGATACTTCCGAGTAATCTATTCTACTAGTTTTCCAATACCTCACCTTAATCTGACGAACATGGGCTAACAGTATTCCAACCCAACATACCATCGATAGTACGATTGATATAATCATCCACAGTGGGTGAAACATTATACATTTTATCTAATTCTATAATGTCATACTCACCTTTGACTGGTTCTACGTATATTTGTCTTCCATTGGATATATCGGTGTGACCACTCTCATTTATGAGTCTTCAGAAGATAAGCAACGCTTCTTGAAATTAATGATGGTCTGATTCTCCATTTCCCAATCTATACCCAGCAGAGCAGGAGACAAATTAGTATCGTCGAATATTTCAACTATCTCAAAATTTGCGTAAGCACGAAGCTATTCTATGTCGACAGGAACCCTTGGCAATCGTCTTAGAGGTAGGACATTTAGTTGATTCGCCAATCACAACTAAACTAGTGACCATAATAACTTAGGTTGTCCCATGCATTCCCACATTTTATTAGATAGGATATTCACATCCAAGCCTAGATCCAAGATGGTGAAATCCATATCATAATCACCAATATGAGCATTCGTATGAAGCTCACGTCTAGTATTTCGTCTTCTATTGATATGGTTGATAGGTTTGTCTTGTATGTAATTGTATGATTCTTCTATCAGCATGGATAAATCTTGTATTGCATTCTCATCTCTTAGCAATTCCAAACAAATTTGAAAGAAATCCTTTAAAGAACTTATGGGTTTTTTTAGCTTTGTTGTTGTGACACTTCGTTCGAATCATGGTGGAATATCATAGACATGTCCTCATCGAATAGTAGTTCAGGGAGTGATGTCGATGCACCTTTTTGTTTGTCTAAAAAATACTACTATGCTTCCAAGAATACTTGCTTATCCGTTTGTACATTGAAATATTCTTGTCGCTGGGTAGTTGGCCAAACTTGGGAATTTGGTTGGTACTCTGATTCGGATTTATGCAGGAACGCAACAGAATACACAAATAACCATAGAAACAAATATGGAATGAAAATAAAACTTCATTTCATTAATCAAAGAACTAAAACTTGTTTACATACAGAATGGAAATAAACTAGCTAGAGTGCTGGTATCTTATCTTTGAGAAGAGATGTGGTGGCTACATGCCTCTGAACTCTGTGTTACAATGAGGCTCGAAGGCCTATATATTATTGAGAAACAATAGAAACACTACACATCAAAAAACCTAACCCTAGGAGGTGAAACACCAAAATGTGGGCCCTGTTGGGTAACTTGGTACATCAATTTCCCGAGGTCGTAACTTTGGCATACTACCTCCGTTTGACGCGCATGATACATCATTAGAAATATCTCTTCAAGGAATACATCCATAAATAAAAAGTAGCAAGTCTAAAATGGACTCACATTTTCTCGACCATTCGATGCCGAAAAAATGTCGTTTAGGGCCTCAAAACGGCTCCAGAAGTTTAGGACCCGAAAATTGCCAAAAATAGTAAATTGTGCTACAATTAAGGAAACTGGAAAAATAAAAGAAAAGACGGTGGGGGTCCAAGTGGAATAGGTGGGTGGCCACCAATATCCTCCTGGATCATTCCTCCCCCCTTAGGAAGCAATGGTCCCCATTGCGTTGATTTCCTCCATGAGATGAGGAAACTTCTGTTGAACTTGGTCTCTAGTGAGCCACTTTCCTTGGTGAAGGAGTTGGCCTGCTTTGACAACTTGATATAGCTAGATCTTCTGCTGGCAGGTGTTCTTGATATGTGTGTCCATAATTCAATCAGTTGTGGCTTGTTCCAGGCAGTCGGGGTTTAACTCTGTTGGTGTGAGTTGTTCTGCCATGTTTGATGTGTCTAGTAGAGGTGGAAAATAGGGTAGAAGGCGGTCCACATTGAACACTGGGTGCAGACCAAGGAATGGTGGAATACTGAGCTCAAAGGAATTGTCCCTGATAGCCTTGGTGATGGTGTATGGCCCATATCGGAGTGGGAAAATGTTGCGGTGGGGTCCAGCGAGGTGCTCCTTCTACAAATGTAGCCACCTTTGTCGCCCACCTGGAAGTTGTGTTGCACCCGATGCTGATCATGCTGCCACTTGTACTTAGCATTGGATCTGTCCAATATATCATGAACCTATTGGCGAATCTATTGAATGCGCTCAATGAAGCTGTTCACCTTAGAAACTTCAGACTGGACATGAGTTAAACCAGCCTGAGTAGCTGCAAAAGGCATGGCTACGTCAATGGGACATAGTGGAAAGAATCTCAAGCCCACCTGAAAGGGGTTGTGGTCGGTTGAGCTGTGGAGGGCCCGATTATAGCTATGTTGTACATAGGGGAGGCTTTCATCCCATGTGCGTGGATGCTTTGAGTTGTACATGCACAAAATGTGTACGATCATCCGGTTGACAACCTCTGTTTGGCCATCAGTCTGGGGATGGAAAGCTGTGGAATTTGTGAGCTTGGTGTCTAGCATTGACCATAGGCTATACCAGAATGTACTAAGGAACCTGCTATCCCGATCTGATATTATAGACCGTGGGATCCCAAAGTGTACCCACACTCATTCAAGGAAGAGTTTAGCAGTGGATTCTGCTGTGATATTCTTCTTGCAGGCCGCCATTATGGTCATCTTTGAGAATCTGTCAATGACCATGAACACACAGTCATTGCCGTGCTTAGTAGAAGGAAGGACCGGCATGTAATCCATGGATATGGATTCCCAAGTTCGACTAGGGGTAGGCAATGGAGTATAGAGGCCTTGCTTCTTGATGGACGGTTTGGCAATGACGTAGGCAGTGCAAGATCGGATGGACTTCCCAACGTCCTGTCGAAGGTTTGGCTAATAGAAATACTTTTGCAGTACTGCCATTGTTTTCTTGACCCCAAAATTCCCAGCGACCCGACTGTAGTGCACTTCCCAAATCATCTTGGCACGCTTGCTTGAAGGAACAAAAAGGTGTCCCATGTGACATAGTAGTGCATCTTGGAGGTGAAAATTTGGAACTTGGTTTCCCTCCAAGAGCATCCTGTATGTGTGGCCGAATTCTGGACTGCTCTTGTAGAGAAGCGGCCAATTAGAGGTCTCGCGCCCATAATAGTTGAGCACGGTGGTTATTGCCACAATCGGTGGTCGACTGAGGCAATCTGCAACATTATTGGTGCTTCCCTTCTTGTACTTGATATTAAAATGAAATTGTTGTAGTTATGTGGACCACTTCTAATGGCGATAGTTCTATAACTTCCCTTGTGTCTGTATGAACTTCAAGGGTTGATGGTTTGTGTGGATGATCATTTCCTTCCAAAAAATGTAATTCTTCCATTGTCGGCAAGCACGTACAATGGAATACATCTCTTTGTCATAAGTGGGATATTTGCAGACTGTGTCAGACAGTGTCTCACTGTGATATGCCACTCGATTCCCTTGTTGAGTAAGGACCGCCCTAATAGCATAGTCAGAGGCGTCTATCTCGATCTCAAATGGTTGTTGCAAGTCTGGTAATGTGAACACTGGGGCACAACAGAGGTGATGTTTCAATTCTGCAAATGCCTTCTGTTGAGTTTCTGACTAGAATAATTTTCCTTTTGCTCCTCCCTTGGTGACTTGACTCAAGGGCCAAGTGATATGAGAGAATCCCAACATGAAACTGTGGTAGAAATTAGCAAGACCCAGAAAGTCGTGAAGCTCTGTTAGAGTAGTTGGGGCTGGCCAATCCTGAATGACTTGGATCTTGGTTGGATCCACATGTACCCCATACTCTTCAATAATGTATCCCAGATACTGAACCTAGGTCATGCCAAAAGTGCACTTGTCCAAATTGGCACACAACTTGTGTTGCCGCAGCGTTTGAAGGACCTGTCAGATGTGGTGGAGGTGCTCTTCCCAAGTTTGGCTGAATATCGGGATGTCATTCAAGTACACTACTACAAATGAGTTGGTGAATGGCTGCAAGATGTCATCCATCAGTCTCATGAAGGTTGCAGGAGCATTCGTTAGCCCGAAAGGCGTGACCAACCATTCGAAAAGGCCCTCCTGGGCTTTGAAGGCAGTCTTCCACACATCGGTCGGTTCGATCGGTACCTGGTGATGCTCGGACTTTAAGTCGATCTTGCTTAAATATTTCTCCCCTTTAAGCTGGTCCAGGAGGTCATCAATCAGTGGAATTGGGTACCTATTCTGGACAATGATCTTGTTCAGCGCCTGATAGTCAATACAAAGTCTCCAAGCCCCATCCTTCTTCTGTACCAACATGATCAGGCTCCCACGGGGCGATGAACCTGGCCGGATGTGACCCTTCTGCAGCAGCTCCTGAATTTTCCTCTTGATTTCATCATTCTCTAGAACAAAGCGTCGATAGATCGGTCCATTGGACAACGGCACACCTGGGGTCAGATCGATGGGGTGCTTGACTTGACAGTGCAGAGGAACCCCTGTGGGTGAGGTGAATATGTCTTAGTACTCCTCCATGACCTTGTCCATTTGTTGTTGTAGTGCGAATGGTCTCTATTTGGAGGTCATGGCCACAATATTCTTCTTTCCCTGAGGGCATATCATCAAGAAAACAAATTTCTTGGTTTTGGAAATGAGCTTACTGCATTGTTTTGCAGTAACCAAAGAGATAGCGGCAAGAGGTGGTACCTCTTGTATCATGTACAACTTATTTACCAACGTAATAATAACAGCGTGAGGCTGAGACTCATACACAACATGTCACTTCCATAAGTATGGTTGACCCCATAATACATCACAAACATCAAGAGGAGCAATATCACATAATACCTCATCGGTGAAGGGCTTGATGATGTAGGGAAGGCGCCATTGCTGGTTGACGCGGAGATCCCGTCCTTGGTGAAGACACCTGATGGTGTATGGCTACGAGTGTGCTGTGGTCGGCAAGCCCAACCGCTTCATGACCTCTTCTGAAATGAGGTTGTTTTGGCTCCCACTGTCAACAATGAACTGTAGTGGGGAACCCTTTACCCACATCTGGGAGTGGAAAAGATGCTCCTCCTCCTTTGAATCTTCTGGTTCTTCCTTTTGGATCTTCGTGGTGGCAACGGTGGTGTTGGGCTCTGCATTGTTAATCTTCTTCCCTATGTCATTCCCCTTCTCGGGTTCTGATTTGGTGTCAAAGTATGCATCTTATTCAGAAGCCTTTATCTCGGCCACTAGTGACTGCCTGGCCCGACACTCACTGGTGTTGTGAGTGGGGCTCTTATGGAACTCGCACCACTTTCCCTCTTCCTTCTTCGGCTTCATAGTGTTGTTATTTGCTTGCGGCTTTGTTAAGTTGTCTTGATTTTCCATGCCTTGGATGTGTCCTTGGTTCTATAGTTTGGGGGCACCTTTCACTTGCTTCTGATTCGCAGATCCAAAGTCTCACTTTTTCTGTTTGAATTTTTGCTCAATTTTGGCAGCATACCGGTATGACGTACCAAGCAAGGAGATGTCAAGGAACTCCATTTCCTCTTGAATGTATCTGTGCAGAAAACTGTGGTACTTCAGCACCAAATGTTTCTTTGAATCTTTGATACCCAACTTAGTGTGCAGGGTATGGAACAGATTCATCATCTCATGCACATCTTGATCTCTTTGTTGCCGCAGCATAGTCCATTGTATGTACTTATCCTCATAGCTCCCGATGGGATAATATTGTCCCTTTATGGCATCTCAAAATGAATTCCAAGTGGGTACGGCTGAGAACAGAGAGGGTCCTCCTCGTCCTTTCTCTCAAAGTAGATTTCCCACCAGTCCTTGACGTGGGGGGTGGCTTTGAGTAGTGAAAAAGTAATCTTTTCCTGGTCGAAAAAGTCCTGAACCGAGAAATATGCTTCTAATAGATTCAACCATATATCTACGGCGTCTGCATCTATTTGGCCATCAAATATTGGAATTTCGAAGTTTACTTGTACCTTAAAAGGGGTTGTGCCTCCAGAGTGGCTGCTAGATGCAGATGCGCCGCCATTGGGAAGTCATTGAAGGATCTGGGTGAAGTTATCCATCATCGCATTCCTTTGTTTTTCAAGGGCCTCCTCGAGCAAAATTTTTATAGGATCTTATGCACCCTCATATTTATTTTCATCCCCCATGGGAGGCCTTCAGGATTTGCGAGGATGATCTTGCAAAGGTTCAACCAGATCGAGCCCTAACTCTTTGTACCCCACCCTCGTTGGGGACATGAAAAGAAGGATCGAGAAAGAGTAGATTGCTATGATACCACTGATTCGGATTTATGTAGGAACAAAACAGAATACACAAATAACCATAGAAACAAATATGTAGCGGAAATAACACTTCATTTCATTAATCAAAGAACTAAAACTTGTTTACATACAAAATGGAAATAAACTAGCTAGAGTGCTAGTAGCTTATCTCTGAGAAGAGATGTGGTGGCTACATGCCTCTAAACTCTATGTTACAATGAGGCTCAAAGTCCTATATATTATTGAGAAACAATGGAAACCCTACACATCCAAAAACCTAACCCTAGGAGGTGAAGCGCAAGAATGTGGGCCCCATTGGGTAACTTGGTACATCAATTTCCTGGTGTCATAAATTTGGCATACTACCTCTGTTTGACATGCATGATACATTGTTAGAAATATATCTTCAAGGAATACAACCATAAATGATAAATAGCAAGTCTAAAATGGACTCATATTTTATCGACCATTCGATGCCGAAAAAACAACGTTTAGGGCCTCAAAACGGCTTTGGAAGTTTAGGACCCGAAAACTGCCAAAAATAGTAAATTGTGCTACAATTAAGGAAACTGGAAAACTTAAAGAAACAATGGTGGGGGTCCAAGTGGAATAGGTGGGTGGCCACCAATATCCTCTTGGATCATACTCTTATCCATATTCTCCTTTCATGGCACCAGGCTCTATTTATGATAGCAACATTCGGGTGATTTTGTCTAGGCTTAATTGTAATCTTATGTACATTTTGATTAGTGTTTGGTAATTGGTTTTGAATAGTATTAGTTATATGTTTCATTTATAAATAAGTTGTGGGTAGTCCTATATGGTATGATCTAGTGCCTTACGATATGAACATGTCGACGTAGGATTTGTACAATCTCTGGCATAATGTCCTAGTTGTCCACAACTGTAGTAGATAAGTTGTCCTCTTCCTTGACCAAATCAACCTCCTCTTTTATGACCTCTAAAAGTACCTCCACCCCATGGCTGAGCATATTATGCATTATCTCCTTTAGCTTGTATTTTTTCATAATCCTTGATTAAATATATATATATTGTATTTACTTGGAGTAATTGATAGGATTGACAATATTTTTCATTATTTCCTATAGATCAACAAAACTTGCAATAAAGACTAGCATGTGAACTTACTATCTTCTGCAGGTACAAGATTTCTTCGGATCGATGAGCTCTAGTTTGGAAAACTCTACACCATGACATTCCTTCTGTATTCAATGGATTCAGGGCACCATAAGCAAGGTAATTAAGAAAATTTGGGAATGAATCTTTATGATGGTCTTTTGTCTTACAGCATGTACGCTAGAAATATTCTTGAACTTATTTCCCCTTTTTGATATATTGGATTTGAAGTGACAGGGTAGCTAACTCCAATTGGATCTGTGGCATAGAATTACCAGTCTCTCCAACTGGTGAGGCTTCCAATTTCATGGCGATTTTTAATGCTTCGATATACGACACAAGATTTTGTTGCATCATCAGTCCTCGAATATGTGGCAAAATAGGAGCTATAAACCATTCCTTATGTTGCACATTAGACATCTAGAAACTTACCCTAGACATCAAAGCCTTGAATATTTAATCAAATTCCCAGATTGACTTGGTCGTTTGTTGCTTTATCTCTTTTATCTCCATAATGCATTGTGATTCAGACTTGGGTTTCTTAAATTCGTTTATTCATCATGTCTTGATCTCAAATAATTTATTTTGTACATTCCCAACTGAAAATTTCATATACCAATCTAGGGAATGACCTCTAAAAGTCGTTATCATCTGAGTTGTGTTTACAACTTCATCTTGCACTTATCGAATATTCCACACAGATTCACACAAAAAGCAATGTTGTTTTGGATCATCTTCCCCAGTCCCATTAAAAATAGGCAACTTCATATCACCCCCATCCATCCTTGGTCTCTAGGGTATCAATGAATCCGAACTTGGTGGCGTAGTATGAGGGATTCTAGTATGTGAATTACTATGTTGACTATTATCATGAATAGACTGTGATGAATTCTTAGGTATTACCTCAATTTCAGGATATGTATGTTGGGTTGTAGGTATATCGCATCCTCAAGCTTGATTTAACTTTGGATATTCTTCTTATTCTTAGATAAGTCAGTATTCTTCCTCTTCACTTCAGGATTCTTTGTTGAGCAGTGGTATTGATTCGTAGTCTCCCTTTCCAGTCACTCTGCAACTCTCTCTCATAGTTACATTCCTTCACCTATTTTTTGAACACAAATTCTTCCCATTCCTCAGGTAACCGCTCTCTTCATCGATATCACTTACTCCTCCATAGAACATTTCAGCATATCCTATACATTCTTCTTCATGCATTCCTTTGGTTGAAACCCATTCTCCTGCACATGATTACTCTACTCGCCAGATTCCATCCTCAAGATCACCTTTTCACATACCATCATTTTAGTGCACAATTTTAAGGAATTCAGATACCTACCTCAGGGCGCTTGGAATAATTATCTTTCTCCTTCACTATAATATTGAGAGTATCCACAACGATCTCAGTAATATATCCCTCCAAAATACTATTGATCCAAAAGTCGATAGTCCTTAATATTGTGTTATTTACACGCTTTAGTCATTGAATTTACTATGGTTTCCAACTCTTACGTTCTTCTCCTTGGAAATTATTATTCTTAAGCATCATCCTAATCAGCCACTCATATAACACAATAGGAAATTCATTGAAGAAAATTTCATGAATATCAAAATAAACGTACCTTCCCATCCATTCTCCTGGAATCAGTCGTGGATTTTGTTTTCTTCACGAGAAAATTCTCTTTCCTTCTGATTGACCCAAGCTTGAATCTATAGGTTCGCCAAATGCCAAAACATGTCCCCTTCACAATGATCCCAATCCCGACAACGAAACCATTTATTGGCACAAACTCACATTAAACCGAGTTCATACCAACAGGTACCAACAAACCCTAAGACACCATCTCAGAAGAAGTTGAAGCCTTCTAAAAACACTTGTGACATGAAGTCTCACTCAAAGTACCTATGGGAGATGCAAGAACTAGGCTTCTGCAACAATGAAGGGGATTTATACTACTATGTACTCCGACTAGAAACCCATTGATAGATTATGCAATACGACAGACATTCATACTATTAGTACTAACCAGTTTCATTGTTTCCTTATATTCGACGATCAACATACATTAGCATTCATAAAACACTGATTATTCATAATGCAGAAAGTAACAGAACAAATCAGACACAAAATAACACCATGATTTAACGTGGAAACCCAAACAAGAGAAAACCACAAAAGTGCTTGTTTATTCGTAAGAGTCGCAAACTCGAACACTTATTGTCTATGCACTTAGCTTATAGGCACTATATTTATCATCTTATTACATAGATATATGCACATAGCCTGTAGATCGACTCATACTCTATGAGTCATCTCAATCTTCGACTCAAAACAACATTACATTATTCGATTGACTTACTTGATTTCGACTTTCTTACTTTCGACTCAACAATATTACTTGTTTTTCTTAAATGCCCAACCCATTACATATTTATAGGCTATAATGGCCCGATTTACATCGCATTCTACTATTCGACATGTTACACAGGTGGACAAAATTCCTAACTAACTAACCAACCTTTCAATTGGACTTCTTCAAAACTGGTACTTTTCATCGACTTCTACCACAATTGTAGGACTTGCACCCTTCCGTCATGACCCTTCGACCAAAATTTGTGAAACTGGGTACCAAAGTACCGTGAAAAAAACCATGGGCCACCATAACACCCCATTTTTTACCCTAGAATGTAATGATGCAAATATGTAAATATTGATGAAACAAATAGAAGTTGGATATCAACGGTCTAACATGACCATATTAGGTAATCATGTACTTTTTTTATTTTAATATAAAAAGTCATGACTACTACAGAAAGAGGACGTAGAAGAGATGGGGGGCTGTAGTTTCACAAGAGGTAGAGTGAGAACAAGGTTAAGGGGGAGATGACCATAGTGACTTATCATTTATGCGACTATCCTTATTATTCCTTATTTAGAAAAAAACCTCTTTAATTAAAATGCATTTGCTTTAGCCTGAGTTAATTATCCTAAACCTTGGAATTAGTGGGGGGGGAAGGTGAACTCCCCATGAGTGCCACTTGTCCAACTCTCCTTAGCCATGCATGCCACTTGGCTAGTTCTCAACATGAAAATGTATTATTGATAACTAGTTCATTTTACCATCATTTTTCTATCATTCAACCATCATTAGCTATCATTTGTGAAATACCATCACCGGTATGATAGCTTAGATCCCGTCACCACTGATATAGCTTGTATATGTACCCGATAACATGGGATTTCCCTGGATTCCCAACATGAAGATTCCATAGACAACCTATGTTGGATCCATGGAAGGGAATTGGGGTAAGAATCCCAAGGGATTGTTAACTCAAGGAAGGTAACCCAAGGGATTGTTAACCCAGAGAAGAAATCCCCATTCCTTTGGTTGTGTAGAATGATGCAGGAGGAGTGCTAGAATATTGGGATATTTGTAGTGGGAAAACTTTGTATCTTCTTTTGGATTAATAGCCCCTCCTCAAGAGTGGCCTATGCTATAGAGAGAGCTAGTATATCTAGGAGGAATGTCCTTAGTCAGTATTTAGTTGGGTTATATTTTCAAATAATTTTCCATCTGTATATGAAATGTTTGGCAATTATCTATGTTAGGTTATATACTTGTTTATAGTTATTTAATGATTTAAATGCAAGAAATTAATGGCATTGGGTGAATTCATTCATGCAGAAATCACATGTAATGTTTCATATATATTAAACTAATTCTAGATGATCATTTATTTAATTATCTTGTATAATTAACTCGATGAAAAAAATTTGAGTATTAGAGGAAATTTCGAGTATAATTTTGAGTATCTTGTGGCCCCAATGTTATCGTCAAGTCATCGGGTATGTGACAAATAGGTATAAAATTCCAAGGTTGCAGCACTAGGACTACATGGGCCGAATTTGAATTCTATAGGGAGAAATATAGGTTGTAGAGGAAGTATTTGACGAAAAGCACCAGAGAAAAAATTGGGGAAACCCATGGTTTATTTAGATAAGAATATATGGTAGAAACTATGAATTTTAGATGAATTGGGGTGCAATTATGCATCATTGTCAAAATATTTGCATTTTGTTAACTGACGAAAAAACCAATCTAAGGGGAGAACTAAAATTTCATAGTTTTGTTAGTCGATAGAATGATTTTCTTGTATTAGGAATAGTTGGTTGTAAATTTGGGTTGGCCACCTATTTAATGCGAAAATTCCGAGTGTAATTATCCTAATTCTACCTATTTAAAATTCAAATTGTGAAATTTTTTGGAAATTTAGAAAAAAATCTTGGTCCCCCAAGCGCCATGTGGGCAGTGTGACATGGAGGTGCCACATGGATTTCATATGGCGTGGATCTGCCATATGGAAAAAGGGTTGTGATGTGGACCAAACACATCATAGGTTCTAAAATACAATTCAAAGGCTTATAGGAACATAACACCTTAGCACTATCCCAATGAGCCATGTGATCAGGGGCAAGAACCAAAGGCTAGGTGGAAAAAGGTTTAAAAGTCATCAACGGCCAGGATCGATCGGAGGAACCTGTGATCAACAGTTATAAATCACAATGCATCCATAAATTGCACACTAAATAACCACAGGCAAGAGATCCATTGGGTGGGTACCACCTGTCCATGTCTCGTCTTTTAACTAGCAATGGTTCCAATAACAGTTTTTCCAAAACTGCTTCATAGTGATCCATTACCAATTCTAGTAATGCAATACCACTAGCACAATTCAACCCAAGTATATGCAGTATATGGACATATTATATGTGGAATGTGGCATTGCCACATTATGAGATGAAAAATAGAACCCATCCGACAGATCGACAAACATGTGTCATGAAACATTAGCATCATGCAACATGATCAAAAAATTAGAATGGTTAAAAAAACGTTTCGATCCCAAAAAAAAATTGGCCATAACAAGAGCAGTTTAACTTAGAAATTGATGATACCTGCACCATTTTGACGATATTTATGGAGGCTACATGGTTTCTAGTGAGGGGTTGCATGGACCCATTATGCTCCATTTTTACATAATTTTAATTTAAAAGGTTTTGAAGGCACATAGCTAGGGGATGGATGGGGTTCCGATTAAGGACCAAATTGTTATGGTCTAGTTGTGATCCAAGAAAATTGATAAATATAGGTCCTTAAGGCCAAATTTCAAAATATGTGGAGCTGGGATGCAAAAGAAGTAAAAAATATACTATTTGGGCACACAAAAGGTCAGTATTGGGGAGTTTGGAGGAAAAAGTGGCCCAATAACTCAACCAAAAAATTTCTAATCTTGACATTTAGTCTAGTCTGATCCGGATTTATGTGCGAACAAAATGAAAGAATGGATACAGAATCATAATAAAATACATTTTGCAAAGATAATAGAGATACAGTAAACAAATATTCTATTAAATGGAGGAAATAGAACATACTGTAATACAATAGCTAGAATGGTGGTAACTATCTCTAAGAAGAGATGTGACTGCTACACTCATACATGTAAAGCTGAATACAAAATGAGGCCAAAGAGGCCTATTTATAATAATAATTAGGGTGAGAACCCCAAAAGTCTAAAACGTCACCCTAGAAGATGAACCGTCATAAAGTTTGCGGTCCCAAGGTGGTAAGTTGAACAATCAACTTCCCGGTGTCATAAATTTTGCATATGATCTCCGATTTGGGCGTTCGTTAGCTCGTTGGAAAGGTCTATCTAGGATTTACTACTTTTGATTGGACAAAAGAATTCCAATGGCAATTTTTTTCTCCCTGAATCACCAAAAAACATCGTTTAGGGCCTCAAAACGGCTCCAAAAGTTTAGGACCCGAAAAACCATAGAAAAATAACTAGGAAACTGCCACAATGGAAAATTGTTTTGAGCCAGTGGAATAGGTGGGTGGACACCGATCTCCATCTAGATCAATTCTCCCTCCTTAGGAAGCAATGGTCTCCATTTTTGTCGAATCCCATATCATATCTCGAACTGTGTGTTGAGTTGATCTCCTGGTGCGACATTTGCTGAATTGAAGAGGCTGTTTTTCTTTGGCATCCCGAGATGGTTGTAATTGTTGTGTGGATGATTTTTTTTTGGAGGAGCACCTTGAATGAATGGAATTGCATTGTATAGGTACTCGGATAGATGAGGAAACAATGGCTCAGTTTTCTTCTTGTGTCTGATGAGCAGAGACACCCTATACAAAGGGTGTGGAGGTCTTTGTGATCTTATGTTCTCCTTCAGATGCAATTGTGAGGAGGAATAAATTCTTGGTGTGGGAGCTTATTTTCCTACCCTGCGAGATTGTGGTAGGTGTAACTATCTTTGGGATCCGGTAGAATTGTCCTCCCAAAGTGACAATGACACTTCGAGGTCGTGACTCATATACAACATGACGCTTCCACATATATGGTTGTCCTAAAAGAACATCACAGACTTCAAGTGGAGCCACATCACATAGTACCTCGTATTTGAAAGGCTTGATGCCATATGGTAGGAGGAATTGTTAAGTAATGTAGATACCTCGTCCTTGGCTTAGCCAACTAATTTTGTAGGGTTGTGGATGTGGTGTTGTCGAAAGCTCCAATATTTTGACGACTTTTGCTGAGATCAGGTTCTTTTGGATTCCGTTGTAAACAACAAAATGTAGATTGTGTTCCCTTCACCCACATCTGTGAGTGGAAGAAGCGCTCCTCTGCCTTTGACTCTTCAGGCTCCTCTAGTTGAATCTGTTCGATAGCAGCAGTGGCAGTGGGGTCTGCATCAATGATCTTCCTCCCATTGTCTTTGGCTCTGGAATTGGGTATGGAATTGGAATCGGGATCTAATTCTGAAGCTTTGATCTCAGCCACTAATGACTGCTTTGAGCGACATTCATTAGTGTTGTGCCAAGGGATTTTATGAAATTCACACCATTTCTTGGTTTCCTTCTTTGTCTTTCCATCCCCCTTCTTTGCTTGTGGCAGGGACTGGTTGTCCTTTCCTTGTCCTATGTTTTGTGGGCCAGGGTTTCCCTTGCCTTGCTTCTGTGGTTGGTGCGTAGGTCCAGAGTCTCACTTGTTATTTTGTCGCAATTTCTCCTCGATTTTGACAACATAGAGATAGGAGGATCCAAGTGAAGAGATGTTGAGAAAGTCCATCTTATTTTGGATGTACTGATGTAGACTACTGCGATATTTCAGAATTAGGTGTCGCTCGGAGTCCTTGATACTTAGCTTTTTACGCAGGGTATGAAATTTATTGGTGTACTCCGACACCATCTGGTCCCTTTCTTGACGCAGAATGGTCCATTTTTTGTACTGGTCATCATAGTTTCCCACAGGGTAATACTGTTCCCTGACGGCATCTATGAAAGAGGCCCAAGTGGGATTTGTTTCAAACATTCTAGACTTGTCCATTGATTTTTTTTCACAATAAGTACCCCACCAATTTTGGACATGGGGGATTGCCTTAAGGAGCACAAAGGTGATATTTTCCCTATCGAAAACATTGTGGACAAATAAATACCCTTCTAGAACATTCAATCAATTATTCAGGGCATCTGCATCGATATTGCATTCAAATAAAGGAATATCAAAGTTAACTTGTACCTTAAAGGGAGTTGCATCCCCAAACAAGCTGCTTGTTGAAGATGCACTTGCCACTGCCAGAATTCGTAAAAGGATTTAGGCAAAACTATCCATCATCTCGTTCCTCTGTCGCTTGAGGGCTTCTTCGAGTAGTGACTTGATAGGATCTCCTGCTCTGTCATATCTCTTTTCTTCTTCCATGGGAGGCCATTTGGGGGGGGCAAGAGTGATCAAGTGAAACTAGTTCGAGACCGAACTCTCTATATCTTGACCTCATCAGGGACATGCACCGAGAAACAATCAAAGAGAAGATTTCTCTAATACCACTGATATGGATTTATGAGTGAACGAAATGAAAGAACGGATACAGAATCATAATAACATACATTTTGCAAAGATAACAGAGATACAGTAAAAAAATATTCTATTAAATGGCGGAAATAGAATAGACTGTAATAAAATAGCTAGAATGCTGGTAGTTATCTCTGAGAAGAGATGTGACTGCTACGCTCATCTATGCAAAGATGAATACAAAATGAGGCCCAAAGGGGCCTATTTATAATAATAATGAGGGTGAGAACCCAAAAATTCTAAAACATAACCCTAGAAGATTAATCGTCATAAAGTTTGCAGCCCCAAGGTGGTAAGTTGAACAGTAAAAAATGTCGTTTAGGGCCTCAAAACGGCTCCAAAAGTTTAGGACCTGAAAAACTGTAGAAAAATAACCAGGAAACTACCACAATGGACAATTTTTTTGAGCTAATGGAATAGGTGGGTGGCCACTGATCTCCATCTGGATCAATCCTCCCTCCTTAGGAGCAATGGCCTCCATTGCGTCGAATTCCATATCATATCTCGAACTGTTTGTTGAGTTGATCCCCTGGTGTGACATTTGCTAAAGTGAAGAGGCTGCTTTTCTTTAGCATCTCGAGATGGTATTAATTATTGTGTGGATGGTTTGTTTTTGGAGGATCACCTTGAATGCGTGGCCTTGCATTGTAGAGGTACTCAGATAGATGAGGAAACGATGGTTCAATTTTCTTCTTATGTCTGATGAGCAGATACACCTTGTACAGAGGGTGTTGAGGTCTTTGTGATCTTATGTTCTCCTTCAGATGCAATTGTGAGGAGGAATAATTTCCTAGTGTGGGAGCTTATCTTCCTACCCTACGAGACTGTGGTAGGTGCAACTATCTCTGGGATCCGGTATAGTTGTCCTCCCAAAGTGACAATGAAACTTCAAGGTTGTAACTCATATACAGCATGACGCTTCCACATATATGGTTGTCCTAAAAGAACATCACATACTTCAAGTGGGGCCACATCACACAGTACCTCATCTTTGAAAGGTTTGATTCCAAATGGTAGGAGGCATTGTTGAGTAATGCGGATACCTCGTCCTTGTCTTAGCCAACCGATTTTGTAGGGTTGCGGGTGTGGTGTTGTCGAAAGCTCCAATATTTTGATGACTTCTACTGAGATCAAATTCTTTTGGCTTCCGTTTTCAACAACAAAATGTAGAGGTGTTCCCTTCACCCATATCTGCGAGTGGAAGAGGCGCTCATCTGCCTCTGACTCTTCAGGCTCCTCTAGTTGAATCTGTGCGGTAACAACAATGGCAGTGGGGTCTACATCAATTATCTGCCTCCCATTATCTGTGGTTGTGGCATTGGGTTTAGAAACGTAATTGGGATCTGATTATGAAGCTTTGATCTCGACCACTAATGACTACTTTGAGCAACATTCATCAGTGTTGTGCCAAGGGATTTTATGAAATTCACACCATTTCCCGATGTCCTTCTTTGTCTTTCCATCCCACTTCTTTGCTTGTGGCAGGGACTGGTTGTCCTTTCCTTGTCCTGTGTTTTGTTGGCCAGGGTTTCCCTTACCTTGTTTCTGTGTTGGGTGTGCAGCTCCAAAGGCTCGCTTGTTCTTTTGTCGAAATTTCTCCTCGATTTTGACAGCATATCGATAGGCAGATCCAAGTGAAGAGATGTCGAGGAAGTCCATCTCAATTCATATGTACTGATGTAGACCCCTGGGATATTTCATAATTAGGTGCTGCTCGGAGTCCTTGATACTCAGCTTTGTACGCATGGTATGAAAGTTATTGGTGTACTCCGACACCGTCTGGTCCCTTTCTTGACATAGAATGGTCCATTTTGTGTACTGGTCATCATAGTTTCCCACAGGGTAATACTATTCCCTGATGGCATCCATGAAAGAGGCCCAAGTGGGATTTGTTTCAAACATTCCAGACTTGTCTGTTGATTTTTGCTCACAATAAGTACCCCACCAATTTTGGACTTGGGGAACTGCCTTAAGGAGTGCAAAGGTCAACTTTTCCCTGTCAGAAAAATTGTGGACAGAGAAATACCCTTCTAGAACATTCAACCAATTATCTAGGGCATCTATATCGATATTGCATTCAAATAAAGGAATATCAAAGTTAACATGTACCTTAAATGGAGTTGCATCCCTGAACCGTCTGTTCGTTGAAGAAGTACTTGCTGCTGCCGAAATTCGTAGAAGGATTTGGGTGAAACTATCCATCATCTCGTTCCTCTGTCGCTCAATGGATTCCTCGAGCAACAACTTGATAAGATCTCTTGCTTCATCATCTCTCTTTTCTTCTGCCATGGGAGCTCATTTGGGGTGGTGAGAGTGATCACTTGAAACTAGTTCGTGACCGAACTCTCTATACCCTGACCTCGTCAGGGACATGCGTCGAGAAACAATCAAAGAGAAGATTGCTTTGATACCACTGATCCGGATTTATGTATGAACGAAATGAAAGAACAGATACATAATCATAATAACATACATTTTGCAAAGATAACAGAGATATAGTAAGCAAATATTCTATTAAATGGCGGAAATAGAACATATTGTAATACAATAGCTAGAATGGTGGTAGCTGTCTTTGAGAAGAGATATGACTGCTATGCTCATCCGTGCAAAGTTGAATAAAAATTAGGCCAAATGGGCCTATTTATAATAATAATGAGGGCGAGAACCCCAAAATTCTAAAACGTAACCCTAGAAAATGAACTGTCATAAAGTTTGCGGCCCCAAGGTTGTAAGTTGAATAGTCAATTTCCCAGGGTCATAACTTTTGCATACGATCTCTAATTTGGGCATTCGATAGCTCATTGTAAAGGTATATCTAAGATTTACAACTTTTGATCAACAAAAAAAATGCCGATGGAACCCATTTGTCCCCCAAATCTTCAAAAAACTTTGTTTAAGGCCTCAAAACAGCTCTGAAAGTTTAGGACCCAAAAAACCGTAGAAAAATAACTAGGAAACTGCCACAATGGACAATTGTTTTGAGCCAGTGGAATAGGTGGGTGGCCACTGATCTCCATCTGGATCATACTGATTGAGCTGAACAACTCTTCTTAGAGGTGATTTTCCATAAATTCCTAGTTTGTGAGATGTCAATTTTTAGTGAAAATTCCAAGTTTGGAAGAATTCAATAAATTAAAAATTGGTGATTCCAANATATATATATATATATATATATATATATATATATATATATATATATCGTAGAAAAAAAAGCGTAATTTTATTATAGTAATGAAATTACATCTACATAATGTATGTATGCATACATTTACATTAGAAATGAGCCTCACAACTTCATGTTGTAGTGTTTCTGTAAAAAAATATGCCCATATATACATGTCATTTTTCCTTTATGTACTCGGATTCATAACACGAAACAAAAACCAAAGCCTTATGAAAGACTCATATATCTGCCAAAAGAAAATATGCCCCCGTATACATGTCTTTTTTTCCTTTATGTGCAATAACAAAAAAGAAAAAGAAAAAACTGAGCCTTCTAAATGGCTCATATATCTGCAAAAAATATTTTGTGTAGTAGCCCGAAAATAAACCAAAATGTCATAGTCTGTGTGTAAATATTATGATGAGAATTACCTCTGTTGTGATTCTATGAAAGGTCTATGATAAAATTCATAGACTTATCTTGTATTATACTTTGTTATCTTTTAGGTACCCTGTTGCATCCTTAGGCCTTCCTTAGAGAGATTATTTTCTTCAGATTTTATTTCCCTGTACATGTGACGACGAATTGCGGTATCAAAGTTTTCCGTAAGTATGCAAACTTCTTCAAAAATTGGACCAAGGTTTGTAATTCTGCACTTTTGAATTGTATTGACCCAATTGATTACAACCATTGAATCTCCAATAATCTGAATATTTCTGCAATTTTTCTCTTATCAAAGCAAAGAAGGAGCTTTGGTGCAAGGAATTCAAAAAATTTGTGTGTTCCCTTCCCTAGGCCCATTTGGATTTTATAGTCTGAGATAAGAAAAGGACTCCCTCCACATATAAGATCTTGAGATGCTCTGTCAAATCAAGCCAATGGTTGGGTGAAATTTATTTGTTCTTTGGTGATGATACGAATTGTCGGGGTGTCCTTGGTTTGTGGAAAATATGACAAAATATATAGCCCCTATTTTGCAATTATATCTAGAGAAGATGTTTTATCCTAAAAAAATGTTGCATTTCTAGCCATCCAAGTGCCCCATATGTAAAAGAGGCAGGGATTTCAGAGAGGCAAAATTATTTGAAGTTGTCCATGTTTTCCAAGCGTCCTCCATATTTTGACCTTGCCATCCCAGATCTGTATTTAAAAGAGATTGTGAAGTATTCCAGATTTTTTTTGTGAATGGGAATTCTACAAAAAGGTGGGTGATGTTTTTATCCCCATTTTTGCATAAATTGCACTAGCATAGGCCTTCTATGGATCGTTTTTTCATTCTATCCCATTTTGGTATTTTGTTTTCCAAGGAACACCACATGAACAATTTTGATTTTAGAGGACAATTTAGCTTCCAAATATCTTTCTGTCACCAAGGGGTGTTTCCTTGTTGAGCCGTGGAAATTAAGTGTTGATACCCAGGCTTGGGGGTGTATAGACCATGTGCCACATGGTCCCAAATGAGCTCGCTCGGGGATTCGGTGAGCCTGGTATGAGAAGATTTGAGATTATTTGTATATATGGTCCAATCTGCAGCCATGAGGTCTGGAAGCTCCAAAGTTTTAACCCCTTTCCACCCTTGTTTCTATATATTTGTAGTCCCAGGGTCAGCTATCTGATCAAGATGATAGTACCCTTTCAGATTTAGGTGGTGAATGATTGGTTGTGGGAGGATATTTTTATTTTGAATTCTGGGCCAAGGATCCACTCCTACACTTAGCTGAGAGTCGTTACCTACTTTCCAAGCTAGCCCATTTTTTATGATAGGAAAAGAAATGTAGATGGATTTCCAAATAATTGTACCTAGGCATGGATTTAGAAAAAACATAGTTTCTTATATGGTATAGAACATAGTCAGGGGCTATGCTGTTTTTGTAGAATACCTCAATCCAAAGGATTTTTGTAGAAATGAGTCTCCAACTTGCCTTTTCCGCTAAGGATTTTGCAAATATATGGATATTTTTTAGGCCCCAATTGCCCAGAGTTTTGGGTATGGATATCTAATCCCACTTCACTCAAGGAAGTACATATTTTCATTCTTTATTGACCATATGTATCTGGAACAAATTTTTCAGGATTTTTCCAAAATGGCCTTTGGGATCCAGGCGAGAGACATCCAATAGACTGGGATGGCTTCTAGCACCAATTTGACCAAAACTAATCTACTAGCTCTAGATAACCATCTATTACACCAACTGTTGATCATTTTCTCAAGTTTAGCCAGCAACTAGTTCCAGTCCTCCTTTCTATAACTATTTGGTTTTAGTATGATGCCCAAGTATTTTAATCCATCCTCCATGGGGTGACGCTGAAGGGAAAAAATTATGTGTATCTTCGCAAATCTTCTTCTTCCATATTAATGGGAGTGAAGGTATATTTATTCTCATTCAACCTCATTATTGTGGCCTTGCTAAAAATTTGCAGGATCCCTCAAAGATTCTCTGCATCCTTGATTGATCCATTACAAAAGATAAGGATGCCATCCACGAAGACGAGATGTATGATGTTCAGGTTGTTGGCAATTCTGATCCCTGAGAACAAGCCTCTTCTCTTTGCGTCAATTAGTGCTCTGCTAATTCCTTCATCCACCATAGAAAAAGTTATGGGGGGAGAGGGAATCCTTGTTGAATCCCTATCTTCGAGGTAAAGAAAGGGGAGGTCGAACCATTTATGAGAACAACAAAATAAGTTGTAGAGATGCAGCATAAATCCATTTTATGAAGTTGTAGCTAAAACCCAAATGGGTTAGGAGGAGTCTTCGATAGATCCAACTTACCCTATCCTTAAAAATATCAATCTTTAGAATTGCTCATTTTATCTTCTTGGTTTTTATGATGTGAATCCCTTCCTAAGCAACCCCTATGGCTTCATGAATATTTCTATTTTCAATGAAACCAAACTGTTCGAGGGATATTATTTTTGAGAACCTATTTTAATATTTGATAAATAATTTTTGCAACAACTTTGTAGGTGATGTTACACAAATAGATAGGCCTAAAGTCTTCCCGGAGAATCCTGTTTTTACTTTTTTGGGATGAGAGCAATGAAAGTGGAATTGAGGGGAGGATGCATATGCATGTTTACCCGATATCCTTCAGCCAAATGGAGGAGTTCAAGCCCAATTGTGTCATAGAGAGCCAAAAAAAATCAATGGTCCATCCATCTAGCCCAGGGATTTTGTCCTTTTGGAAACTATGCAAAATTTCCTTCATCTCATCCTTAGATATCTCCTCCAAGAGCTCCATGTTATCCTCTTCTGAGATTTGTCCTGGAAAGAATTGGGGGATATGAATCGCTTTCGTAATTGTCGCCTGGTTCTCTGCTTTGAAGGAGGAGAACACCTCATTATTGGAGTTCTTTAATTCCAAAATAGTATTTTGCATATTTCTACCTTTGCAATAGGGATGGAAGAATTTTGTGTTATCATCACCACATGCAAGCCAGATTGCTCTGATTTTTATTCTCCATACTTCCTTCCTTTATTTCAGGAGTTTGTTCATATTGGATTCCATGGAATCCATCTTTTCTTTTTTTTCTTGGGAGAGGAAACCACCACCCTACTTAATTTTAATTTTAGCAATGTCCAATTTGATCTGTTTTAGAGCCTGATATTTTTCCTCCTTCTTTAGTTTGGCCCATTCTTTGAGAAGAGCTTTTATACGGGAGATATTTTATGCAAAATGTGATGAAACATGGTTTCCATCTCTAGGTGTGTAAGGGATCCAATTTGTTTGGATTATGTGGGCCACTTCCTCATTTTTTGACCATGTTGTACATAATTTGAAAGGGTTGGATGGTTTTTGGGGTTGTTCAATATCTCTAGACAGATAGGGAAGAGAACAGAAACTCCACCGGAATCAACCCATTGTTTGAACATCAAATTCTTACCCAGGATACTTTATGCCAATAAAAACCTATCCCATCTTTTTGTAATTCTATTCTCCCTCTTTCTTCTGTTGTTCCAAGTGGGATTTATCTTGATGGGATCGAGGTCCACTCTTGTATAAAATGTGCAAAATAGATTTCCAATGGGTCTACCCTATCTATTGGTCCCCATATTTCTTGTGTACCAAGGGTGAAGTTTACATCTCCTCCTATAATGACATTTTCTTCCTTAAGGAGGGGAGAAATGCACAACTTGTCCCAAAAAGAAACTCTATTATAATTAGAACTGTAGATATTGAGGATGTTTAGTTGAATATTTGCTTCATCCTAGTGTAATTGCAACCTCATACCTGGGGTGGATGCCCAAGTGTTAAGACAATTTATAGAGAGTTGATTCCACTCTACATCCAATCCTCCCGAGTGTCCTTTTGCAATTTGAGCAAGAAAGTTATAATTTCAACTTATGGAGTTTAACAAATTTGTAAATTCTATTTCTGACCCTGTTGTTTCTTGTAGGAGGATCACATCTAGTTGTTGGACCAAGAGCATCCTCTTTAGGGCATGTTTTTTCTAGGTACTTTCCAAACCCCTATAGTTTTGTGATAGGATCTTCATTTGAGAATCCCGTTCAGGGTCTACGGTGCTCTAAGTGCCCCAAAAATTATTTTTTGTCTTCCATTTGCTTGATCCTTTAGTGATTTATGCTATGTAGAAGAGATGAGTGAGGTTCTACCTCTTCCTTTTCTTTTTAGGGGAAAACTAGGGTTTATCCCTAGACCAGTGTGTGTGGAGGCAAGTTCAGAAAGAGTAGGCATGCCTTCGACCTAAGGTGGAAACATATTGTTGAAGATGAGGAGGGGGGGGAGTAGACCTCAAACGTGGGGAGGAGTTAGGGGGATGCGAGTTAAGGAAGAGGGAGGGAGGGAGAGAGGATATGTAAACAAATGAGTAGAGAAAGTGAGGGGAGAAACCACAACTTCTGAACCTATGAGTTTTAAAGCATTCAATTCAAGTTCTAGCAATTGATCATTCAATGTGTTTTAGAAATCTTACCTGGGTGATGATATGAATCTTACTACAGAGGTTGTTCTGAATCTTTGCAATGTTCCTCTAAGAATTTTTCTATGGGTTTTGGAGGTTAAGGGGGTTCTTCCTCCATTCTAGTGGGTCTATCCACCTTATATCCTTGTTTTGTTCTGACATCTTCCTTTGCCTCTTCAAGCCTGGGACTCCATATTTTCCTGGCTTGGTTCCTTGTAAATCCCAGATGGAAAATTTTTGTAAGATGTCTAATTGCATGGAATCTATGACATCTGAAGGGTATTGCTCCATAATTGAGAATTTGCATTTTGGTGTCGCTACCCCAAACTAAGTTTAGAATCGCTCTCGAAGATCTGTTCTAATGTCGAGGGAGACGAGTATGCAAGAAACCGATTTTCTATGAGTAGTCTAAAAGGAGAGATCAACATATAGAAACACCCCCAATACATTTCCAATATCCCGGAAAGAATCCAAGTTCCAGAACTCCCAAGGAAAGCTAAGAAGGAAGACCCAGATAGTTTGCATGTCCATTCTCTCATAGTACGCATCAAAGAGTGGAGTCCATTTATTTAGCAGAATAGGTATGGATCCAAGTCTCTAGTGTTTCCCAAGAATTTTGTCAGCATCCCTAAAAATTTTGAACTTAAATCCAAACCATCCTTTGGTTAGGGCACTTATTTCTGGTTCATAGTGTCATAGATTCAACCAGTTATTTCCGAACCAATATTCTAAACCATTAGGGATAGGGTGATGACCTATAATTTTTCCAACCAAGGCAGTCTCTCCCATATTCTCAGCCTCTCATATTAAGACATTTTCCTTGCAACTGAGATTTATAATTTTTTTGTAGAAATTAAGCACTTCTCCTTCCCCTTTTCCCTAGGGTTCCTTTCCAAATCTTTCTTTCTAGCTTGTGAGCTAGGATCAACTAGATGCCCTTGCAAGTTCACTGGCCAAAGAAGGGATACTATAAACCCTTTCGGGTTGTGGTATTTTTCTCTCTCCACTGCATTGTATATTGATGGATCTAGGGGTTTAAGGAGGGGGACAAACCATCCAGCTTCTAAGAGTTCGAATCCATTGAGTAGGCTCAGATCCAAGGGAATCGAATGGTTTGATGTATGGCTTGCATCAACGTCCGTATGAAGAGTGGTATATTCTCATGGGTGACTGAACCCTACATTTTATTTGAGTTGTGGAGGGAACAACTTATAGGGATTTACACCAAGCAATGTATCGAGTGGTCTAATAGCTAGTGGTAGATGTGGAGCTTCTTCAGTGTGCTCTGGCAGGTAGTCCAATTGCAGGATGTTGAATCTGATTTCCATTGACCCAAAAGTTTTAGTTTGCATCCCAACTTCCATAGTTGCATGGTAAGACCAACCAAATACTGTGAAAAACTCACTACTTTTCGAAGGTGAAGAGAAGACATTTGCCCCCTGCCATGGATCCTCCGTATAGTCCACCAATTCATCCTCGCCATATGCCATCATATATATATATATAGACAGATAGATAGATATTGCTTTATTACATAATTTCTTCTATATGTCTTAGAATTTAGTCCTTCAGTGTAAGTGCAGTAACACGAACAAACAGAAAATTGGGTAAAAACGAGGATTTTTTAGAAATGTAACTTTCAATTATGAAATCATAAATTAAGATGGATATAATCAGTAGAAAATAGTATCAGTAGTAAATTAAGTGAAATGAGCCTCGTTATGAGTCATTGCTTCTTATTTTCCAGAATTTTAACAAAAAAGGAACAAGTAGCTTAGTTTGACAAATATTGTCAAATGGGTATTTTCAAAAAAGAACCTATATACTTGAAAAATTTTATGAAAAATTTGAAAAAAAAATCTAACAGATTTGATGATTTGGAAGAATTACAAATATTGGTATAGTAAGTTGCTATAGGTGTTTTATTTCTTCCCTCTCTCTGTCCCTAGACCTAGGTTCAGTCCCTTTTGCTTAGCACAAGAAAGCCCAATATATCGGCCCGACGGAGCGGGGCTCAGTCAACAGCACCTGCGACACAGATGTCATCTCACCTTAGATATCTCTTTTTTATGTGTAACTTCCAGAACCACGTTTCCACAGTTTGTGCGGGAGGGTGTTTTAGTACCTTGTCTCTGTGCCAAGTTTTCCAATAAAGACCAGGAAAGTGGGTTACTTGTATGCACCTTTCGACACCAGGATACGATCCAACCCTTCTTTATGCAACTTAAATGAATAGACATCATAAGCATATTCATTAATATAATGTGGTAGTCATACATTTATCCATTGCAACACAATAATCAACTAGTCATTGAACACAACATTCATGCATATAACTAAGCTACTTCAACATTCACACATATACACAACATATAACGTGGAAACCCAACCAGGAAAAAACATAAAGGTTCTCTTCATCTGGAATGAGGAAATAAATGCACCTTTTGTCTTCACACAAAGCTACATAATCTATTCAAGATATTCTCTTCTATCTTTACAGAATTTTCCTCTCACTCATGCTCTTTGATATTCTCTCTTTCTATTCGTATCCTACTCCTACTAGCGTTCTGCACACATCGTGGATCAACTCAACCTTCTCTACTTGTCTACGCAATCAGTTGCAGACCCTCTACTCTGATACATTTAGCAATACAGGTTCACTACAAAAGATCCTATCTCCAGTCTAGCTTGAGCTTCTTTCCAAGAGTCTATATATTACTTAGGTGCTACATCCGCTAATCAGCTAACCGGATAACCCATCTACAACATGGGTTCCTTCTTTTATAGCCCCAATGCAGAATCGATACAGATCCCATACATGCTTATTACGTACTCAATACTGACTCAATACAGACACTAACAGACTCATTACAGATTCCTATTCAGTCGTTATCCTAGTCGACTTACTATCTTCATCCAACAGGTTTTCTTTCCTATTCTAGTATCACATAACAAAAGGCACTATTAGCCTCACTTACAAATATTCCTTAACACGTGTGGTTTTCATTGGCTCTAGACGAGAGTTGTACCCATGATCTTTAAGGACTGTCGCTTTCTCAACGTTATTCCTTACTGTCATTTTTTGTTCGTTACATTATCTACATGCTTGCTTATGTGGATATTATGTCATGTCATCTCATATCTCGATATGGCCTTCTGTTGTGGATTACTTATCTGTCACAAATTCCTTGTCTTGGGTGTTCTTTTTGTCTTCTTCTTCTCTTTCCTTCTTCTATCGCAACATCCTTCCCTTTTCCTTGATGCTCCTTCCTTTGTCGTAGCTCCTTCCTCTTCTCATTTATGCTCCTTCCTCTTAATTAGCCAGAATTATACATGAATTCTTCCCTACTATCCTGAGGCCCAACAGACCCCCAACAATCACTTGTGGCTCTTCCCGAGCAACACGAACTATTACTCCATGAACTGACTTGGGCCAACTTTACTTTGAAAATCCTCCATGATTTTCACCAACTTCTTTGTTTATGTGTGCACTTCTTCTTCTGCTTTTTGCATGTGCTCCACCAGGTTGGAACTGGCGTGTTCTGACATGACTCTTTCTATAGATGTCACTACCTCCCATCTGCTTCTCCTTGCAATTCCTCTACCTTTTCTTTGCGTTTCTCCTACTGGGTGTGCAACACAATCATTTGTTATTGTGATTTTCGCATCTCTGCTGCCTTGACCTTTTTTTGCTCCAAGGTTAGTTGTTTCATCACGTTTCTTATCTACTTGATATTTTCTTCAAATGCAGTGAGCTCACTTTTAATCCTTTCTGATTTCTCGTTGTCCATTAGGGCTTCCCAAGTCTAGGAGACTTGATCCACAACCTTAGCACAAGTTTTCTCAGCTTGTTATATTCTTTTTGTAGCCTGAGTGGCTGCGTCTTTTCTGCATACCGACACTTCTGGGGGTGTGATGGGTCTCCTTTCCTCTTCTAACTGAGTTACTTTTTTCTTAAGGCCAGTTGTTATCTTTCCTACCTACAGGACCTTATATTATGATGGGACATCTTGTGACATTTCAACATCATCAAGATTCGAACAAACAAGATTAATGACATTTTTTAGCTTCTTCTTTTCTTGCTTCTTGTATGGTTCTTTGCATTTTGGGCTTGATTTTGTTGAGATCCTTTTCTGAGTGCTTTATATGCTTTTCAAGGGTATTTCCTCTTACTCGAATCTCTGCAACTGCTTCCTTCTATAATGCATGCACATTGCTCAATTGCATCTTTGAGAAATCTAAAAATATCTGACAAGCAGTTCTATCCACCTTGTTGGGGTCTAGGGTTTCTAATTTCGGCACGTCTCTACTTAGTTGTACTTTGTTGGGGTGATCTTGTCTAGTTTGTAGGGATTCTTGTGCTTCCTATGGGCCAGGTGCGTCCTGCAATGAAGGTACATGCGGTGCATGATCTACTACAGTTTTAACGTCATCAATTGTTCTCCCTAGTTCAGTTAGCCTATTTGTTATAGTAGTAATAAATTGGTTCTGCTACTTGTCGAAGTCATTGAAACTCGTCTGGGTATATTTTTGGAGGGCTTCGGCTAAGGTTGTGACTTCCTTGTCATCCATATGAGAATTATTGGCTTCCTTTTTAGCCTTTCATTTATTGCGTGGAGGTTCCCTTTGTACTTGTTCATTATGCGCTTCTTTCTGTTGTTTCTCTAGCGGAAACTCATTCTGAGACTGATTAGGCTGAGTTTTTTCTAGCATTGTGGCATCTATTTATTGGTTATTTTTCTCTCCCAAAGGTGGTGATCCCTCATATTTCAATTCTTCTGGCCAATCACTGATAATGGTCTCTAGATCTTCTTCTCTGAGCACATATTGTGTCGGCAACCATTGTCCTCTGGGGTATTGTCGTGGTTGGATGTAAACATAGTGTGGTCCTAACTGAAAATTAATAGTATGTTGAAATTATAACATCATATTTGCACTAAGTATTATCTATTGCTATACCAAGTTCCTTAAAGCTTTAGTATGGATAAAGAATTCAATGTTGCTACTCAACTACTAGTCTTTGTCGTGCAAGAACCACAAGTTCTGGTATCTCGCTCCTCTATAGAGGATGGGTAAGTCTACAAGCTGATAATTTGTTGTCTCAGATCACACAGTAAACGAGATTAAAATTAACAACCAAGCATAATGGAAAGGAGTACATTCTTCCTATGCTGAAGCGACATCCTGTAGCAGTTCATTAAGCAAGAATTGAGACAAATTGATTTAAACTCCTTCTACACAGAGTGCAGCCAACATTACTATTCCTGCAATACATTTCTTCGGTCAAGAGACACACAACAATTTGTGTGTTAATATTGTTGCTTCGATATGAGTAGTAGGGCCATTGATGGATGATATTTAGAAATCTTTACGAGAGATAACCAGGCCATACTTTTCCTTGACGTTTGCAATCTGGATTGGGTGCTTTCCCTTCTCAAATGTTGATACTGGGTCCCACCCAGATTTCGGTAGTCTTGTGATTATTGAGATTAGGTCAAAATCGATTGAATATGGTTTTTCTAACCAAAGGAAACCTACATGAAATACTACCAGCAACTGTTTTACATAAGTATCCACCTCTGTGGTCTAACCAAAGTGTGGCATGAAGAGGAGTGACAGTAGCCCTGACTGTTCCAGTCTGTTTTCCCATTGCATTAGAACAAACTGGTTTGGTTATTCCGGTGTATCTCGAACCAGCTTCATATAATTCTTCCTATCAAGGGCATTGAGTTTAGTCGTGTCTGAATCTTCAAAGGGTAGTTTTGCTAGCTGAAACAAGATGTCCTATAGCACTTTCATACATTTCAATTTTTTAGGTGCTACCAGTGTAGCATAGCTCTTATAGGGATGCTAATCGGTGGTGCATCTGTCCTCCTTGGTGGAATGTATGGCGGTAGTAGATTCCTAGTTTTGAAATCCTCTTGATCTTCCCACTGCAGTGGTGGTGTTGTAGCTTTCTCCTTCCTAGAATTCTTCATCAACTGCTTCCCCTTACACACTGATGGCGATTTGTGTTCCTGCATTCTACATTTTTCTGAAGATCGAGGTGGGACTGGGACAACAACTATTCGAGGCTGATTCCTTGGGGTTTTATGTCCTGTACCATGTTCCATGGGAGTAGTGGATACCGGTCTCAAAGGGGGGTTAACACTTCCATCGTAATGGAGATAAATTGGTTTCTGCTGATTGGGTTGCATACAATAATCACTCTTTTCTTAATTGAGGCAAAATGATTCTGAATGTAGTAGCAATGCATACTATAAAACAACAGCTTCTTGAAAGTTGTCTCCCACACAAGCAGTCTGTACTTAGAAAGTACTCCATCTTTCAAATGCCCTGAGGTGGCAATGTCGGTTATTTAAGGAATCTTTTTTGACATACTGTCACTGAGCTGGCATCAATAGGGATAATTATTGTTATTTATGGTGGACATGGTTCTAAGGTATGCCACCCGATTCTGTCGAGATTTTCAAATTTATGGCTGACATATATGTTGTCGGTACTTTTACTTAATTACTATGCCAATCCTGGCATCGCTTTCTGATAGTGTCATTTCATTGGAAGCTTCCGCTTTTCTTTTGAGCTTTCCCAACCTGTTGTTGCACTTCTTGCGACTTTCATTTCCTTCTCACAATGTTATGGAAAGTTAGTATAAAAACCTTTTTTTTAATTTTTTTATGTCATGTCTAACAGGGTACCATGTATTTCATACGTCTGAACTCTTTCCACTTCACACATTCCTTCTGACACATGAATATTATTGCGAATGGGTCATTATCGCTTAGATATTTCATGATATTTTAGAACTGCATCCAGCTATGTGTATTCATGTTGCATTGATGGAAGTTCGTGACTACAACTGGTATTTCTTCAAAGATCTTATCCTTTATGACTTGTAACGCAACATCCACTATTGGGTGTTCACTTAGAAATTCCAATGTCTGGGTAAAGATTATAGCTAAGCTTTCCCATTTAATGGTTCCTTGTAGCAGCTCTTCTGAGGTGTACCAAGTACTCGGTACCATTTACAAAGTGTGTATGAATCGGTGAACCCATTCTTGTCATGGATATTCTTGCCAAATCCCTTGATAGTGCTCAATATGTTTCCCATTATCTGTCAGTACAATGTATTTCTGATCAAAATAGCTAACATCTTCACCAAATCTGATCTCCATTAATATCCTACATTGTGTGCATTCATAGATAGATTGTTTGTGTGTACCCCACCATCTAGTGGGCGAAGCTTTCAACACATAGTCCAAAGTAGACAATCGTTGTGATTCAATGGCCTTTTCTTCAAATTATTCCAAAAAATATGCAAGATTAGGTAATCCTTCATATGTAGGCTGAGTGCTTGCTTCAGCTCCTACCCTTTGAACAACTCTTGTGAGTCTTGCACATCTACACATGGAGAATTCATGTAGCCTATTCTACCAATTTTCCAAAGTATCGTCCGAGTGAGATGTGCATGAGCTTACACTCTGCCAGCTCAGGTTTCCATCAGCACTTGGGTTAATATAGTCTTCCTTTGAAAACATGATGTTGTATAACTGGTCCAGATAATTATCCTGCCCTTCTCTATGTATAGGCTTGACATATTCGTGTCCTTCAAGTGGAGCAATTGGCTCAACCACTCTTAGTTAAGAATCTTCGAACGATAAGATCCTTTTCTTGAAGTTTATAATAGTTTGGTTTTTTATTTCTCAATCGATTCCTAGAAGTGCAGGGTATGGGTTTGTGTCATTGACAATGTCAATAACTTCAAAGTTAGCATATATTCTTAAGCCTTCAACTTCCATAGGTACTTGGGTTAGTCTATCGATTGGTAGAACCTTCGACTAGTTTGTAAGCCTTAGTTGAATAGGAGACCAGTCCAGTTGCAACTTATTCATGTTCTCCCATGTATTTCTTGTCAATATATTGACATTAGAGCCCAAATCTAATATTATATAGCCCATATCATAATCTCCTATATGTGTAGACATTTGCAGCTCTCGGCTTGTCTTTTGTTTTCTCCTGATATGATTAACTCTTTTCTCAGGTTGCAGGTCTTCTGTTGTTTCTTTTATAGTGTTGTCAATTCTACGACAACATCTTTATCATGGATTAGTGCTAAAAAACTTTTGAAAAATTATTTAAGCTTACTAACCTTTTTCATTGGCAGCTTCCTAATTAGTTGTTTTAATCATTCGGGCATAGATCTAACTTGTCAAGATGTCGACGGCTGATCAGTATCAACAAATTCTTGTCACACCTTCAGGAAGACTTCTTTCTCCTATTGGTCATCAATCAGAGCTTTCTTTTATGTTGCGGGTCTTACATGTGGTTTTCCTTGTTATGTATTTTGGTCTTCTCATGTTGCAGCACCTCCTCTTGTGACTACAACAATGTGGGGTTGTATTGGTTTGACAGAAATCATCTGAATATTAAAATTTGGGTTTGGATTTGGATTATGCACTGGGTTGGTGTTAACGACAGTTCTATCCTACCATTTTTCAATAAGTTGCAGACACTGTTCGACAGTGTGATCAACTGCTTTACAATATGTACAATTTTTCACAGAAATTTGATAATCTCGAGCACAATGTCCTACCTGCTCACAATTATAACATGTGATCTGGTATCTTCCTCGACCAAATCCTCCTCCTGGATGTTGTCCTCGACCTCCAAAATTCCCACCCCCTCTTTGCAGAGGGTATTGTTGTTGTTGAGGATATTGATTATGTTGGTATTGTGGTTGAGGATATTTTTGTTGTTTATACTTCGTGGGATAATACTGCGGTTGCACTCGTTGAACTTGCATTTTCTCATCATTTTTCATTAAGTAGGTATCCATCGTTTTTTCTTGTAGTAGCTAAAGCACTCTATAGTATTTCTCATCATGACCTACTGACTTACAAAATTTACAATACAGACTAGCGGTAGCACTTACAATCTTCTGTAAGTACAAACATTCCTCATAATCATGACCTCTAGCCTGGCATATTCTACACCAAGGAATTCCTTGGGTGTTTAATGGGTTGGGTGCACCTGCTGTGACATATTTCATGAGCACCGAACAACTATCGTTATGGTGTTTAGAAGTTCTTCATCTTGTACACCATAATTCCTCCTGAACTTCCTTTCCTCTTTTAATATCCTAGAGCTGCACCATAAGATTGGCCATCTGCGACTAAATTTGCATCATTCCCGAGCCAGTGTCTCCAACTGGAAAGGATTCTAATTTCATTGCTATTTCAAGAGTATCTATCTGCGACATGAGTTTTCGTTGCATCAACAGGGTCCGTATATGTGGTAGCAAGGTGACAATAAACCATTCCTTGTGTTGCACATATGACATTTGGAAACTCACTTTGGTCGTTAATGTCTTAAATCTTTGGTCAAAGTCCCAAACATATTCTTTTGGTAGCTGCTTAATCTCTTTGATCTTAGTGATGTATTTTTATTTGAACATCAACTTTTTGAATTGATCTATCAACCCTACTCGAATCTCGTTGATTGTTTTCGAGACAACTCCTACTAGTACTATGAAAAATTTCATATACCTGTCCAGCAAACAACATCGTAGCGTCATGATCATCTGTGCTTTCTTGATATTCTCATCATGGATTTGCCGTACAGTCCAGACAGCGTCACAAAGAAACCAATGTTGTTTTGGGCCTTCCAACCCATTTCCATTGATTATTGGGATCTTAATGTCAGCTCCATCCATTGTATTTGTTGTTGGTACAGTCGGAACAAAATTTGGACTAGTCTAACTTCCTTTTCCACTATTTACAGTGTTAGTAGTACTTTTATTTACAGAATCACTTGGATACAGGTCTCGCAATCTCACCTCTAGTATTGTAGGCAAGTTGTATGCACATTATTTTTATGGAGCTTCAGTCGACTCTTCAAAATCTTTTTCACCTTTTGAGATCGAATGATATTCCTCTTCTTCATCACAAGAAACTTCATCTAAATATGAGGCAAACTCGTAGCCTTCTTCTTCTCTCTTTGTGCTGCAATTCCCTCGTTCTAGTAGAGTTTTTCATCTTTTGTCGGACTTGAATCTTCTTCCGCTTCTTAAAAATCCTTGCTCTAGTTCAGTTCCACTATCTCCTCGGAACATCTCACTCTAGGGTTTTGTTGAGACATAGACACCCTTTGTTATTCATTCTTGCATCCGCAGAATGCCTTTTTTGCATAAAAGCATTTTTATCCACGTCTTTAAAGATGACAAGTACCTATTGCGTGGTCCTTGAAAAAATTTCCACTCTATCTCATTGTATGAGGTTATTGTGTCAACAAAAAACTCAGTAATATATCCTTCTAGGATATAGTCTAGCTAAAAATCCACATCCCTTGATATAGGGTTGTTTAGTATTTTCAGTCACTCAATCAAATAAGAACTCTATAGGTAACTTCCAGAACCATGTTTCTACAGTTTGTGCGGGAGGGTGTTTTAGTACCATGTCTCTGCGCCAAAGTTTCCAATGAGGACTGGGAAGGTGGTTTACTTGTATGCACATTCTTTTGACACCAGGATATTATCCAACCCTTCTTTATGCAACTTAAATGAACAAACAATGAAAATACAACATAAGCATATTCATTAATATAATTCCATAGTCATACATTTATCTAGTTGCAACACAATAATCAACCAGTCATTCAACACAACATTCACACATATACACAACATATAACGTGTAAACCCATCCAGGAAAAAACATAAAGGTTATCTTCATCTGGCATGAGGAAATAGATGCACCTTTTGTCTTCACACAAAGCTATAGACTCTATTCAAGATATTCTCTTCTATCTTTACAGAGTTTTCCTCCTGCTCATGCTCTCTAATATTCTCTCTTTCTATTCGTATCCTACTCCTACTAGTGATCCACACACATCGTGGATTGACTCAACCTTCTCTACTTGTCTGTGCACTTAGCTGTAGACCCTCTACTCTGATGCACTTAGTGATACAGAGTCACTACAAAAAGAGCCTATCTCGAGTCTAGCTTGAGCTTCTTTCCAAGAGTCTATATATTACTCAGGTGCTACATCCGCTAATCGGCTAACCAGATAACCCATCTACAACTTGGGTTCCTTCTTTTATATCCCCATTACAGACTCGATACAGATCCCATAGATGCTTGTTATGTACTCAATACTTACTCAATACAGACTCTAATAGACTCATTACAGACTCCTATTCAGTCATTATCCTAGCTGACTTACTATCTTCAGCCAACAGGTTTTCTTTCCTATTCTAGTAACACATAACAAAAGGCACTATCAGCCTTACTTACAAATATTCCTTCATGCATGTGGTTTTCTTCGACTCTAGATGAGAGTGTACCCATGATCTTTAAGGACTGCCGCTTTCTCAGCGTTATTCCTGACTGCCATTTTTCGTCCGTTACACTATCTACATGCTTGCTTCTATGGATATTCTGTCATGTCATCTCATATCTCGTTATGTCCTTCTATCGCAGCTTACTTATCTGGCACAACTTCCTCGTCCTATATGTTCTTTTTGCCTTCTTCTTCTCTTTCCTTCTTCTGTCACAACATCCTTCCCTTTTCCTTGATAGTCCTTCCTCTGTTGTAGCTCCTTCCTCTTTTCCTTTATGCTCCTTCCTCTTACTTAGCCAAAATTATACATGAATTCTTCCCTACTGTCCTGAGGCCCAACAGACTCCCAGCACTCACTTGTGGCACTTCCCAAGCAACACAAACTATTACTCCATGAATTGACTTGTGCTTACTTTGCTTTGAAAATCCTCCATGATTTTCACCAACTTCTTTGTTTGTGTGTGCACTTCTTCTTCTATTTTTTGCATGTGCTCCACCAGGTCGGAATTGACGTGTTCCGACATGAATTTTTGTATAGATGTCGCTACCTCACATCTGCTTCTCCTTGCAATTCCTCTACCTTTTCTTTGCGTTGCTCCTGCTGGGTGTGCAACACAATCATTTTTTATTGCAATTTTCGCATCTCTGTTTCCTTGACCTTTTTCTGCTCCAAGGGTAGTTGTTTCATCACATTTCTTATCTACTTGATATTTGCTTCAAACGCAGTGAGCTCACTTTTAATCCTTTGTGATTTCTCATCATCCATTAGGGATTCCCAAGTCTAGGAGACTTGATCCACAACCTTAGCACAAGTTTGCTCAACTTCTTATATTATTTTTGTAGCCTAAGTGGCTGCGTCTTTTCTGCATGCCAACACTTCTGGGGGTGTGCTGGGTCTCCTTTCCTCTTATAACCGAGTTACATTTTTCTTAAGGCCAGATGTTATCTTTCCTAACCAGAGAATATTATATTCTTATGGGACATCTTACGACATTTCAACATCATTAAGATTCAAACAAACAAGATTAATGGCATTTTTTAGCTTCTGCTTACTTGATTCTTCTTTTCTTGCTTCTTGTATGGTTCTTTGCATTTTGGGCTTGATTTTGTTGAGATCCTTTTCTGAGTAATTTATCTACTTCTCAAGGGTATTTCCTCTTACTTGAATCTCTGCAACTGCTTCCTTCTGTAATGCATGCACATCCTTCAATTTCATCATTCAGAAATCTAAAAATATCTGACCAGCGGTTCTCTCCACCTTGTTCAGGTCTAGGGTTTCAAATTCCAGCATGTCTTTGCTTAGTTGTACTTTTTTGGGGTGATCTTCTCTGGTTTACAAGGATTCCTGTGCTTCCTATGGGCCACATGCATCCTGCAATGAAGGTACATGGGACGCATGATCTACTGTAGTTTTAACGTCCTTAATTGTTCTCCCCAATTCAATTATCATGTCTGTGATAGAACTAATAAACTGTTTCTGCTGCCTGTCGAAGTCGTTGAAACTCATCTAGGCATATATTTGGAGGGCTTCGGCTAAGGTTGTCACTTCCTCATCATCCATATGAGAATTATTGGCTTCCTTCTTAGCAATTCATTTATTGCGTGGATGTTCCCTTTGTACTTATTCATTATGTGCTTCCTTATGTTGTATATGTAGCGGCAACTCATTCTGAGAATGATTAGGATGAGTTTTTTTCTGGTATTGTGGCATCTATTTATTTTTTATTTTTCTATCCCAAAGGTACTGGTGATCCCTCATGTTTCCATTCTTCTGGCCAATCACTGATAATGGTCTCTAGATCTTCTTCTATGAGAATATATTGTGTCGGCAACCACTGTCCTCTGGGGTCTCGTCGTGGTTGGATGTAAACATAGTGCGGTCCTAACTGAAAATTAATAGTATGTTGAAATTTGAACATCGTAGTTGCACTAAGTATTACCTACTGCTTTACCAAGTTCCTTAAAGCTTCAGTATGGAAAAATAATTCAATGTTGCTACTTAGTTGTCGGCCTTTGTCGTGCGAGAACCACAAGTTTTGGTATCTCGCTCCTCTATAGAGGATGGGTAAGTCTACAAGCTGATAATCTGTTGTCTTAGACCACACAGTAAACGAGATTATAATTAACAACCAAGCATAATGGAAAGGAGTACATTCTTCATGTGCTGAAGAGACATCCTGTAGCAGTTCATTAAGCAAGAATTGAGACAAATTGATTTAAACTCCTTTTGCATAGAGTGCAGCCAGCATTACTATTCTTGTAAGACATTTCTTTGGTCGTGAGACACGTAATAATTTGTGTGTTAATATCATTGCTTCCATATGAGTAGCAATGCCATTGATCGATGATATTAAGAAATATTTACCAGAGCTAACCAGGCCATACTTTTCCTTAACGTTTGCAATCTGGGTTGGGTGCTTTCCCTTCTCAAAGGTTCATACTAGGTCCCACCCAGCTTTCGGTAGTCTTGTGATTGTTGAGATTAGGTCAACATCGATTGAATATGGTTTTTCTAACCAAAGGAAACCTGCATGAAATACTACCAGCAATTGTTTTACATAAGTATCCACCTATGTGGTTTGGCCAATGTGTGACATGAGGAGGAGTGACAGTAGCCCTGATTGTTCCAGTCTGTTTTTCCATTGCATTGGAACCAACTGGTTTGGTTATTCCGGTGTATCTCGGACTAGCTTCATATAATTCTTCCTATCAAGGGAATTGAGTTTAGTGGTGTCTAAATCTTCAAATGGTAGTTTTTCTAGCTGAAACATGATGTCCTATAGGACTTTCATACATTTTAGTTTTTTAGGTGCTACCAGTGTAGCATAGCTCTTATAGGGATGCTAACTGGTGGTGCATCCATTCTCCTTGGTGGAATGTATGGTGGCAGTAAATTCCTAGTTTTTAAATCCTCTTGCTCTTCCCAGTCCAATGGCATTGTATTTTTCTCCTTCCTATACTTCTTCATCAGCTGCTTCCCATTAGGCACTGATGGCAATTTGTGTTCCTGCATTCTGCACTTTTTCTGAAGATTGAGGTGGGACTGGGACAAAAACTATTCGAGGATGATTCCTTGGGGTTTTTGACCTGTACCATGTTCCATGGAAGTAGTGGATACAGGTCTCAAAGGGGTGTTAACACTTACCATCGTAATGGAGATAAATTGGTTTCTGCTGATTGGGTAGCATATAGTAATCACTCTTTTCTTATTCGAGGCACAATGCTTCTAAATTTAGTAGCAATGCATACTATAAGACAACAACTTCTTGACAGTTGTCTCCCACACGAGCAGTCTGTACTTAGCAAGTACTCCATCTTTCAAATGCCCCGAGGCGGTAGTGTGGGTTATTTAAGGAATTTTTTCGGCACACCGTCACTGAGCTGGCATTGGTAAGGACAATTATTGTTATTTATGGTTCTAATGTATGCCACCCGATTCTGTTGAGATTTTCAAATTGTTGACTGACATATATGCTGTCAGTACTTTTACTTAATTACTATGCCAATCATGGCATCGCTTTCTGATAGTGTCATTTCATTGGAAGCTTCCGCTTTTCTTTTGAGCTTTCCCAACCTGTTGCCGCACTTCTTGCAACTTTCCTTTCCTTCTCACAATGTTATGCAAAGTTAGTATAACAACCTTTTTTTTCTTTTTTTATGTCATGTCTAACAGGATACCATGTATTTCATACATGCGAACTCTTTCCACTTCGCGCATTCCTTTTGACACATGAAGATTATGGTGAATGGGTCATTATCGCTCAAATATTTCATGATATTGTAGCATTGCATCCAGCTAAGTGTAGTCATGCTGCATTGATGGAAGTTCATGTCTACTACTAGTATTTCTTCAAATATCTTCTCCTTTATGACTTGTAATGCAACATCCACTATTGGGTGTTCACTTACAAATTCCAATGTCTGGGTAAAGCTTACAGCTAAGCTTTCCCATTCAATAGTTCCTTGTAGAATCTCTTCTAAGGTGTACCAACTACTCTGTACAATTTCCAAAGTGTGGATGAATCGGTGGACCCATTCTTGTCACGGATATTCTTGCCAAATCCCTCGATAGTGCTCAATATGTTTCCCACGATCTATTAGTCCTATGTATTTTTGATCAAAATAAGAAATATCTTCACCAAATCTGATCTCCATTAATATCCTACATTGTGGCCATTCTTAGATAGATTGTTTGTGTGTACCCCACCATCTAGTGGGCATAGCTTTCAGCACATAGTACAAAGCGGACAATCGTTGTGATTCAATGGTCTTTTCTACAAACTCTTCCAAAAAATATGCAAGATTAGGTAATCCTTCATATGTAGGCACAATGCTTGCTTCATCTCCTACCCTTTGAACAACTCTTGTGACTCTTGCACATCTGCACATGGAGACTTCATGTAACATGTTCTACCAATTTTCCAAAGCATCGTCCGAGTCAGATGTGCATGAGCTTACACTCTACTAGGTTAGGTTTCCATCAGCAGTTGGTTTAATATAGTCTTCCTTCGAATACATGATGTTGTACAACTGGTCCAGATAATTTTCCTACCCTTCTCTATGTATAGGCTCGACATATTCTTGTCCTTTAAGCGGATCAATTGGCTCAACAACTCTTATTTCAGAATCTTCTAATGACAAGATCCTTTTCTTGAAGTTTATAATAGTTTGATTTTTTATTTCCCAATCAATTCGTAGAAGTGTAGGTTATAGGTTTGTGTCATTGACAATGTCAATAACTTCAAAGTCGGCATATATTCTTAAGCCTCGACTTCCACAGGTACTTGGTTTAGTCTACCGATTGGTAGAACCTTAGACTAATTTGCAAGCCTTAGTTGAATAGGAGACCAGTCCAGTCATGACTTATTCATGCTCTCCCATGTATTTCTTGTCAATATATTGACATCTGATCCCAAATCTAATATGATATAGCCCATATCATAATCTCCTATATGTGCAGACATTCGCAGTTCTCGGCTTGTCTTCTATTTTCTCCCGATATGATTAACTCTTTTCTTAGGTCACAAGTCTTCTGTTGTTTCTTCTATGAGTGTTGTCAGTTCTGTGACAACATCTTTATCATGTATTAGTGCTAAACAACTTTTGAAAAATTATTTAAGCTTACTAACCTTTTTCGTTGGCAGCTTTCTGATTAGTTGTTCGAATCATTCAGGCATAGATCTAACTTGTCGAGATGTCGATGGTTGATCAGTATCAACAAAGTCTTGTCACACCTTCAAGAAGACTTCTTTCTCCTATTGGACATCCAATGAAGCTTGCTTTTGTGTCGCAGGTCACACCTACGGTTGTCCTTGTTATGTATTTTGATCTTCTCATGTCACAGTACCTCCTCTTGTGAATACAACAATGTGGGGTTGTATTGTTTTGACAGAAATCATCTGAATATTCATATTTGGGTTCAGATTTGGATTATGCACTGGGTTGGTGTTAACGATAGTTCTATCCTACCATTTCACAATAAGCTGTAGACATTGTTCGACAATGTGATCAAATGCTTTACAATATGTACAATTTTTTGCAATAATTTGATAATCTTGGGAAAAATGTCCTGGATGCCCACAATTATAACATGCGATTTGGCCTTTTCCTTGACCAAATCCTCCTCTTGGCCGTTGTCCTCAACCTCCAAAATTTCCACCCCCCCATTTGCAGAAGGTATTGTTGTTGTTGAGGATACTGATTTTGTTTGTACCATGGTTGAGGATATTGTTGTTGTTTATACTGCGTAGGCTAATACTGTGGTTGCGATCGTTAAACTTGCATTTTCTCATTATTTTTCATTAAGTAGGTATCCATCATTTTTTCTTGCAGTAGCTGAAGTGCTCTATAGTATTTCTCATCATGACCTACTGAATTACAAAATTTACAATGCAGACTAGCGGTTGCACTTACAATCTTCTGTAAGTACAAACATTCCTCGAAATTGTGACCTCTAGTCTGGCATATTCTACACCAAGGCATTCCTTGGGTGTTTAATGGGTTGGGTGCACCTGTTGTGACATATTTCATGAGCGTAGAACAACTATATTTATGGTGTCCATACTTTCTTCATCTTGTACACCATAATTCCTTCTGAACTTCCTTTCCTCTTTTAATGTCCTAGAGCTTCACTGTAAGATTGGCCATCTGCGACTGAATTTGCATCATTCTTGAGCTAGTGTCTCCAACTGGCAAGGATTCTAATTTCATTGCTATTTCAAGAGCATCTATCTGTGACATGAGTTTTTGTTGCATCAACGAGGTCCGGATATGTGGTAGCAAGGTGAAAATAAACCATTCTTTGTGTTGCATATCTAACATTTGGAAACTCACTTTCGTCGTTAATGTCTTAAATCTTTTGTCAAAGTCCCAAACAGATTTTTTTGGTAGCTTCTTACTCTCTTTGATCTTAATCATGTATTTTGATTCAAACATCAGCTTTTTGAATTGATTTATCAACCCCAGTTGAATCTCGTTGATTGTTTTTGGGAAAAATCCTACTGGTACTATGGAAAATTTCATATACCAGTCCAGCAAACAACATCGTAGCGTCGTGATCATCTGTGCTTTCTTGATATTCTCATCATGAATTTGTCGTACAGTCCAGACATCGTCAGAAAAAAACCAATGTTGTTCTGGGTCTTCCAACCCGTTTCCATTGATTATTGGGAGCTTAATGTCAGTCCATCCGTATTTGTTGTTGATACAGTTGAAACAAAATTTGTACTAGTCTAACTTTATTGTCCGCTATTTACAGTGTTAGTAGTACTTTTATTTACAGAATCACTTGGAGACAGGTCTCACAATCTTACCTCTAGTATTGTAGGCAAGTTGTACGCATGTTCTTTTTATGGAGCTTCAGTCGACTCTTCAAAATATTTGTTTCCTTCTGAGATCCAATGATATTCCTCTTCTTCATCACAAGAAACTTCGTCTAAATATGAGGCAAACTCGTATCCTTCTTCTTCTCGCTTTGTGCTGCAATTCCCTCATTCTAGCAAAGTTTTTCGTCTTTTGTCAGACCTAAATCTTCTTCCGCTTCTTAAAAATCCCTGCTCTACTTCAGTTCCACTATCTCCTGGGAACATCTCACTCTAGGGTTCTGTTGAGACATAGACACCCTTTGTTATTCATTCTTGCATTCGCAGAATTCCTTTTTTGCATAAAAGCATTTTTATCCATGTCTTTAAAGATGACAGGTATCTGTTGCGTGGTCCTTGAAAAAAATTATGCTCTGCCTAACTATATGAGGTTATTGTGTCAACAAAAAACTCAGTAATATATCCTTCTAGGATATTGTCTACCCAAAAAGCCACATCCCTTGATATAGGGTTGTTTACTCTTTTCAGTCGCTCAACCAAGTAAGGACTCGACTCTCTCGGTTCGTGCTCGGTTCTCGTCTTTGAAAATTCCTTTGTTGAGTTTCCAACTTAGACAACCACTCATGCAATACGATGGGAAACTCAAGAAACAAAATATCATGAATGTCTGAATGAATGTACCGGCCAACAACTATATTGGGTTCCACCGGGATCCTTCACTTTCTTTTCGTGCAAACTCTAGCTCTTTGAATTCCACCCAGTCTTAGATTTTTGGTTTTGTGGCATTGCACAATATATCCCTCACCACAACACTTCAAGGTCTTAGGAATGAAACCATTTGTTGGCTTTCTTCCCTCTCTTTTCCCATGGACCTAGGTTTAGTCCCTTCTGCTCAGCACAACAACACCCAAGGTATTGTCCCGACGGAGCGGAGATCAGCTAGAAGTACCTGCGACACAGATGTCATCTCACCCGAGATATATCAATATTATGGGTAACTTCTAGAACCATGTTTTTGCAGTTTGTGTGGGAGGGTGTTTTAGTACCTTGTCTCTGTGCCAAAGTTTTCAACCAAGATCAGGAAGGTAGTTTACTTGTATGCACATTATTTCGACACCAAGATATTATCCAACCCTTCTTTATGCAACTTAAATGAACAAACAATGAAAATACAACATAAGCATATTCATTAATATAATGCGATAGTCATACATTTATCTAGTTGCAACACAATAATCAACCAGTCATTCAACACAACATTCACACATATAACTAAGCTACTTCAACATTCACACTTATACACAACATATAACGTGGAAACCCATCCGGGAAAAAACATAAAGATTCTCTTCATCTGGCATGAGGAAATAGATGCACCTTTTGTCTTTGCACAAAGCTGCAGACTCTATTCAAGATATTCTCTTCTATCTTTACAGAATTTTCCTCCCGCTCATGCTCTCTGATATTCTCTCTGTCTATTCGTATCCTACTCCTACTAGTGATCCGCGCACATCGTGGATCAGCTCAACTTTCTCTACTTGTCTACGCACTCAGCTGTAGACCCTCTACACTAATGCACTTAGCGATACAGAGTCACTACAAAAGATCCTATCTCCAATCTAGCTCGAGCTTCTTTTCAAGAGTCTATATATTACTTAGGTGCTACATCCACTAATCAGCTAACCGGATAACCCATCTACAAATTGGCTCCTTCTTTTATATCCCCATTACAGACTCAATACAGATCCCATACATGCTTGTTACGTATTCAATACTGACTCGATACAAAATCTAACAGACTCATTACAGACTCCTATTCAGTCGTTATCCCAGCTAACTTACTATCTTCAGCCAACCGGTTTTCTTTCCTATTCTAGTAACACATAAAAAAAGGCACTATCAGCCTCACTTACAAATATTCCTTCACACATGTGGTTTTCATTGACTCCAGATGAGAGTCGTACCCATGATCTTTAAGGACTATCACGTTCTTAACATTATTCCTTACTGTCATTTTTCGTCTGTTACACTATCTGCAAGCTTGCTTCTGTGGATATTCTGTCATGTCATCTCATATCTCATTATGTCCTTCTATCATGGCTTACTTATCTAGCACAACTTCCTCTTCCTACGTGTTCTTTTTGTCTTCTTCTTCTCTTTCCTTCTTTTGTTGCAACATCCTTCCCTTTTCCTTGATGCTCCTTCCTCTATCGTACGTCGTTCCTCTTCTCCTTTATGATCCTTCCTCTTACTTAGCCAGAATTATACATGAATTCTGAGACCCAATAGACCCCCAACACTCACCTGTGGCTCTTCCTGAGCAACATGAACTATTACTCCATGAACTAACTTGCACTAACTTTGCTTCGAAAATCCTCCATGATTTTCACCAACTTCTCTGTTTCTATGTGCACTTCTTCTTTTGTTTTTTGCATGCCACTCCACCAGGTTGGAATTGACATGTTCTGAAATGACTCATTCTATAGATGTCACTACCTCGCATCTACATCTCCTTGTAATTACTCTACCTTTTCTTTGCCTTTCTCCTGCTGGGTGTGCAACATAATCATTTGTTATTGCAATTTTTGCATCTCTGCTTCCTTGACCTTTTTCTGCTCCAACGGTAGTTGTTTCATCTCATTTCTTATCTACTTGATATTTGATTCAAATGCAGTGATCTCACTTTTAATCCTTTGTGATTTATCATCGTCCATTAGGGCTTCCCAAGTCTAGGAGAATTGATCCATATCCTTAGCACAAGTTTGCTCAATTTCTTGTATTCTTTTTGTAGCCTGAGTGGTTGTGACTTTTCTGCATGCCGACACTTCTTGGGCTATGCTGGGTCTCCTTTCCTCTTCTAACTGAGTTATTTTTTTCTTAAGGCTAGTTTTTATCTTTCCTACCCAGAGGACCTTATATTCTGATGGGACATCTTGTGACATTTCAACATCATCGAGATTCGAAAACAACATTAATGAAGTTTTTTAGCTTTTGCTTACTTGCTTCTTCTTTTCTTGCTTCTTGTATGGTTCTTTGCATTTTGGGCTTGATTTTGTTGAGATCCTTTTCTAAGTGCTTTATCTTCTTTTCAAGGGTATTTCCTCTTACTCAAATCTCTACAACTTCTTCCTTCTGTAATGCATGCACATCCTTCAATTGCATCTTTGAGAAATCTAGAAATATCTAACCAGCGGTTCTATCCACCTTATTGGGGTCTCAGGTTTCTAATTCCAACACGTCTCTACTTAGTTGTACTTTGTTGGGGTGATCTTCTCTAGTTTACAGGGATTCTTGTGCTTCTTATGGGCCAGGTGCGTCATGCGATGAAGGTACATGCGGCACATGATCTACTATAGTTTTAACATCCTCAATTATTCTCCCCAGTTTAGTTAGTCTGTCTGTGATAGTACTAATAAATTGATTTGGCTGCCTGTCGAAGTTGTTGAAACTCGTCTGGGCAAATTTTTGGAGGGATTTGACTAAGGTTGTGACTTCCTCGTCATCCATACAAGAATTATTGGCTTCCTTCTTAGCCTTTCATTTATTGCATGGAGGTTCCCTTTGTACTTATTAATTATGTGCTTCCTTCTGTTGTTTCTCTAGCGACAACTCATTCTGAGACTGATTAGGTTGAGTTTTGTCTAGCATTGTGGCATATTTTTATTGTTTATTTTTTTATCCCAAAGGTGGTGATCCCTCATGTTTCCATTCTTCTGTCCAATCACTGATAATGGACTTTAGATCTTCTTCTATGAGCACATATTGTGTCGGAAACCACTATCCTCTGGGGTCTCGTCATGGTTGGATGTAAACATAGTGTGGTCCTAACTGAAAATTAACAATATGTTGAAATTTGAACATCATAGTTGCACTAAGTATTACCTACTGCTTTACCAAGTTCATTAAAGCTTCAGTATGGACAAAGAATTCAATGTTGCTACTCAGCTGTCAGTCTTTGCAGTGCGAGAACCACAAGTTCTAGTATCTCGTTCCTCTATAGAGGATGGGTAAGTCTAAAATCTTGTAATCTGTTGTCTTAGACCACACAGTAAATGAGATTAAAATTAACAACCAAGAATAATGGAAAGGATTACATTCTTCCTGTGCTGAAGCGACATCCTATAGTAGTTCATTAAGCAAGAATTGAGACAAATTGATTTAAACTCCTTCTGCACAGAGTGCAGCCAGCATTACTATTCCTGCAATACATTTCTTCGGTCGTGAGACACGCAAAAATTTGTGTGTTAATATAATTTCTTCCATATGAGTAGCAGGGCCATTGATGGACGATATTAAGAAATCTTTACCATAGCTAACCAGGCCATACTTTTCCTTGACATTTGCAATCTGGGTTGGGTGTTTTCCCTTCTCAAAGGTTGACACTAGGTCCCACCCAGCTTTTGGTAGTCTTGTGATTGTTGAGATTAGGTCGACATTGATTGAATATGGTTTTTCTAACCAAAGGAAACCTACATGAAATACTACCAGCAACTGTTTTACATAAGTATCCACCTCTGTGGTCTGGCCAAACTGTGGCATGAAGAGGAGTGACAGTAGCCCTCACTGTTCTAGTCCGTTTTCCTATTAAATTGGAACAAACTGGTTTGGTTATTCTGGTGTATCTCAGACCAGCTTCATATAATTATTCCTATCAAGTGCATTGAGTTTAGTGGTGTATGAATCTTCAAAGGCTAGTTTTGCTAGTTGAAACATGATGTCCTATAGGACTTTCATACATTTCTTTTTTTAGGTGTTACCAGTGTAGCATAGCTCTGATAGAGATGCTAACTGGTGGTGTATCTGTCCTCCTTGGTGGAATGTATGGCAGCAGTAAATTCCTAGTTTTGAAATCCTCTTGCTCTTCCCAGTGCGGTGGCATTGTTGTAGCTTTCTCCTTCCTAGACTTCTTCATCGACTACTTCCCTTAGGCACTAATGGTGATTTGTGTTCCTGCATTCTGCGTTGTTCTAAAGATCAAGGTGGGACTGGGATGACAAATATTCAAGGCTGATTCCTTGGGGTTTTATGTCATGTACAATGTTCCATGGGAGTAGTGGATACAGGTCTTAAAGGGGGGTTAACACTTACCATGGTAATGGAGATGAATTAGTTTCTGTTGATTGGGTTGCATACAATAATCATTTTTTTCTTGTTTGAGGCACAATGATTCTGAATGTAGTAGCAATGCATACTATAAAACAACAACTTCTTGACAGTTGTCTCCCACATGAGCAGTCTGTACTTAGAAAGTACTCCATCTTTCAAATGCCCTGAGGTGGTAGTGTGGGTTATTTAAGGAATTTTTTTTGGCACACCGTCACTGAGCTGGCAGCGGTAAGGACAATTATTGTTATTTATGGTGGACATGGTTCTAAGGTATGCCACCCGATTCTATCAAGATTTTAAAATTGATGACTGACATATATGCTATCAGTACTTTGACTTAATTACTATGCCAATCATGGCATTGCTTTCTGATAGTGTCATTTCATTGGAAGCTTTCGCTTTTCTTTTGAGATTTCCCAACCTGTTGCCACACTTCTTGTGACTTGCCTTTCCTTCTCACAATGTTATGCAAAGTTAGTATAACAACCTTTTTTTTTCTTTTTTTTTATGTCATGTATAACAGGGTACCATGTATTTCATACATGCGAACTCTTTCCACTTCACACATTATTTCTGACACATGAAGATTATGGCGAATGGGTCATTATCGCTCAGATATTTCATGATATGTAGCACTGCATCCAGCTATGTGTAGTCATGCTACATTGATGGAAGTTCGTGTCTGCAACTAGTATTTCTTCAAATATCTTCTCCTTTATGACTTGTAACGCAACATCCACTATTGGGTGTTCACTTACAAATTCCAATGTCTGGGTAAAGCTTACAGCTAAGCGTTGCCATTCAATGGTTCCTTGTATTAGCTCTTCTAAGGTGTACCAACTACTCGGTACCATTTCCAAAGTGTGGCTGAATCGGTGAACCCATTCTTGTCACGAATATTCTTGCCAAATCCCTCGACAGTGCTCAATATGTTTCCCATGATCTGTCAGTCCTATGTATTTTTTATCAAAATAACAAATATCTTCACCAAATCTGATCTCCATTAATATCCTACATTGTGGCATAGCTTTCAGCATATAGTCCAAAGCGGACAATCGTTGTGATTCGATGGCCTTTTATTCAAATTCTTCCAAAAAATGTGGAAGATTAGGTAACCCTTCATATGTAGGAAAAGCGCTTACTTCAGCTCCTACCCTTCGAACAACTCTTGTGACTCTTGCACATCTGTGCATGGAGACTTCATGTAGCATGTTCTACCAATTTTCAAAAGCATCGTCCGGGTCAGATGTGCATGAGCTTACACTCTTCCAGCTCAGGTTTTTGTCAACAATTGGGTTAATATAGTCTTCCTTTGAATACATGATGTTGTACAACTAGTCCAGATAATTGTCCTACCCTTATCTATTTATGGGATCGACATATTCTTGTCCTTCAAGCATATCAATTGGCTCAACCACACTCTTATTTTAGAATCTTCGAACGACAAGATCCTTTTCTTGAAGTTTATAATAGTTTGGTTTTTTATTTCCCATTCGATTCCTAGAAGTGCAGGGTATGGGTTTGTTTCATTGACAATGTCAATAACTTCAAAGTCGGCATATATTCTTAAGCCTTTGGCTTCCATAGGTACTTGGGTTAGTCTACCCATTGGTTGAACCTTCGACTAGTTTGCAAGCCTTAGTTGAATAGGAGACCAGTCCAGACGCGGCTTATTCATGCTCTCCCATGTATTTCTTGTCAATATATTGACATCTGAGCCCAAATATAATATGATATAGCCCATATCATAATCTCCTATATGTGTAGACATTCACAGTTCTCGGCTTTTCTTCTATTTTCTTCCGATTTGATTGACTCTTTTCCCAGGTCGCAGGTCTTCTATTGTTTCTTCTATGAGTGTTGTTAGTTCTACGATTATCATGGATTAGTGCTAAACGAATTTTGAAAAATTATTTAAGCTTACTAACCTTTTTCATTGGCGGCTTCCTGATTAGTTGTTCGAATCATTCGGGCATAGATCTAACTCGTCGAGATGTCGATGGCTGATTGATATCAACAAATTCTTGTCACACCTTCAGGAAGACTTCTTTCTCCTATTGGTCATCTAGCGGAGCTTTCTTTTGTGTTGCGGGTCTCACCTATGGTTTTCCTTGTTATGTATTTTGGTCTTCTCATGTCGCAACACCTCCTCTTGTGACTACATCAATGTGGGGTTGTATCGGTTTGACATAAATCATTTGAATATTTAGATTGGGGTTCATATTCGTATTATGCACTGGGTTGGTGTTAACGACAGTTCTATCCTACCATTTCGCAATAAGTTGCAGATAATGTTCGACAGTGTGATCAAATTCTTTACAATATGTACAATTTTTTGGAGGAATTTGATAATCTCGGGCAAAATGTCCTGGCTGCCCACAATTATAACATGCGATCTGGCCTCTTCCTCCACCAAATCCTCCTCCTGGCTGTTTTCCTCGACCTCAAAAATTTCCACCCCCCCTTTGTAAAGGGTATTGTTGTTGTTGAGGTGTTGATTCTGTTGGTATTACGGTTGAGGATATTGTTGTTGTTTATACTGCGTAGGCTAATACTGCGGTTGCGCTCATTCAACTTGCATTTTCTCATCATTTTTCATTAATTAGGTATCCATAATTTTTTCTTGCAATAGCTTAATTGCTCTACAGTCTTTCTCATCATGACTTACTGACTTACAAAATTTACAATACAGAATAGCGGTTGCACTTACAATCTTCTATAAGTAAAAAAATTCTTCAAAATTGTGACCTATAGTCTAGCATATTCTACACCAAGGTTCCTTGGGTGTTTAATGGGTTGGGTGCACTAGCTGCGACATATTTCATGAGCGCCAAAAAACTATCTTTATGGTGTCCATACGTTCTTCATCTTATACACCATAATTCCTCCTAAACTTCCTTTCCTCTTTTAATGTCCTAGATCTGCACCGTAAGGTTGGCCATTTGCAACTGAATTTGCATCATTCCTGAGCCAGAGTATCCAACTAGCGAGGCTTCTAATTTCATTGCTATTTCAAGAGCATCTATCTGCGACATGAGTTTCTGTTGTATCAATGGGGTCTAGATATGTGGTAGCAAGGTGACAATAAACCATTCCCTATGTTGCACATCCGACATTTGGAAAATCACTTTGGTTGTCTTAAATCTTTGGTCAAAGTCACAAACACATTCTTTTGGTAGCTGCTTAATCTCTTTGATCTTAGTGATGTATTTTGATTTGAGCATCAACTTTTTTAATTGATCTATCAATCCCAATCGAATCTCGTTGATTATTTTCGGGACAACTCCTACTGGTACTATGGAAAATTTCATATACCAGTCTAGAAAACAACATCGTAGCATCATGGTCATCTGTGCTTTCTTGATATTCTCATCATGGATTTGTCATACAGTCCAGGCAGCATCACAAAGAAACCAATGTTGTTCTGGGTATTCCAACCCCTTTCCATTGATTATTGGGAGCTTAATGTCATCTCCATCCATTGTATTTGTTGTTGGTACAGTCAGAACAAAATTTGGTCTAGTCTAACTTCCTTGTCCACTATTTACAGTGTTAGTAGTACTTTTATTTACAGAATCACTTGGAGATAGGTCTCGCAATCTTACCTCTGGTATTGTAGGCAAGTTGTATGCACGTTCTTGTTATGGAGCTTCAGTCGACTCTTCAAAATATTTGTCGCCTTCTAATATTGGATGATATTCCTATTCTTCATCATAAGAAAATTCGTCTAAATATGAGGCAAACCCGTAGCCTTCTTGTTCTCGCTTTGTGCTGCAATTCCCTCGATCTAGCAAAGTTTTTCATCTTTTGTTGGAAATGAATCTTCCTCTGCTTCTTAAAAATCCTTGCTCTAGTTCAGTTCCACTGTCTCCTAGGACTGTCTCACTCTAGGGTTCTCTTGAGACATAGACACTCTTTTTTATTCATTCTTGCATTCGCAGAATGCCTTTTTTGCATAAATGAATTTTTAACCACGTCTTTAAAGATGGCAGGTATCTGTTGGGTGGTCCTTGAAAAAAATTCTGCTTTGCCTCACTGTATGAGTTTATTGTGTCAACAATAAACTCAGTAATATATCCTTCTAGGATATTGTCTACCCAAAAATCCACATCCCTTGATATAGGGTTGTTTACTCTTTTTAGTTGCTCAATCAAGTAAGGACTCCACTCTCTCGGTTCTCCTCTTTGAAAATTCCTTTGCTGAGTTTCCAACTTAGACAACCACTCATGTAATACAATGGGAAACTCAAGAAAGAAAATATCGTAAATGTCTGAATGAATGTACCAGCTAACCACTCTATTGGGTTCCATCGAGATCCTTCACTTTCTTTTCGTGCAAACTCTAGCTCTTTGAATTCCACCCAGTCTTAGATTTTTGGTTTTGTGGCATGCCACAATATATCCCTCACCACAACACTTCAAGTTCCTGGGAACAGAACCATTTTTGGCTTTCTTCATCTCTTTTCCCTTGGACCCAGTTTTAGTCCCTTCTTCTCAACACAACAAAGCCCAAGATATCGTCCCGACGGAGCGGAGCTCAGCCGTAAGCACCTATGAAACAGATGTCGTCTCACCTGAGATATCTCAGTTTTATGTGTAACTTCCAGAACCATATTTTTACAGTTTGTGCAGGAGGGTGTTTTAGTACCTTGTCTCTACACCAAAGTTTCCAACGAAGACCGGGAAGGTGGTTTATTTGTATGCACATTCTTTTGACACCAAGATATTATCCAACCCTTCTTTATGCAACTTAAATGAACAAACAATAAAAATACAACATAAGCATATTCATTAATATAATGTGATAGTCATACATTTATCTAGTTGCAACACAATAATCAACCAATCATTCAACACAACATTCACACATATACACAACATATAACATGGAAACCCATCTGGGAAAAAACATAAAGGTTCTCTTCATCTGGCATGAGGAAATAGATGCACCTTTTGTCTTTGCACAAAGTTGTAGACTCTATTCAAGATATTTTATTCTATATTTACATAATTTTCCTCCCACTCATGCTCTCTGATATTCTCTCTTTATATTCGTATCCTACTCTTACTAGCGATTTGTGCACATCATGGATCGACTCAACCTTCTCTACTTGCCTGCACACTCAGCTGCAGACCCTCTACTATGATGCACTTAGCAATATAGAGTCACTACAAAAGAGCCTATCTCCAGTCTAGCTCGAGCTTCTTTCCAAGAGTCTATATATTACTCAGGTTCTACATCCGCTAATCATCTAATTGGATAACCCATCTACAACTTGGGTTCCTTGTTTTATAACCCCATTACAGACTCGATACAGATCCCATACATGCTTGTTACGTACTCAATACTGATTCAATACAGAATCTAATAGACTCATTACAGACTCCTATTCAATCGTTATCATAGCCAACTTACTATCTTCAGCCAACAAGTTTTCTTTCCTATTCTAGTAACACATAACAAAAGGCACTATCAGCCTCACTTACAAATATTGCTTCATGGGTGTGGTTTTCGTCAGCTCCAGACGAGAGTCGTACCCATGATCTTTAAGGACTGTCGCTTTCTCAGCGTTATTCCTTACTGTCATTTTTAGTCTGTTACACTATCTACATGCTTGCTTCTATGGATATTCTATCATGTCATCTCATATCTCGTTATGTCCTTCTGTCACGGCTTACTTATTTGGCACAACTTGCTCATCCTACGTGCTCTTTTTGTCTTCTTCTTCTCTTTCCTTCTTCTGTCGCAGCATCCTTCCCTTTTCCTTGATTCTCATTCCTCTGTCATAGCTCCTTCCTCTTCTCCTTTATGCTCCTTCCTCTTACTCGGGAAGAATTATACATGAATTATTCCCTATTGTCCTAAGGCCTAATAATAGGTTATGGGTTTATAGCTATTACAACATAGAACAAAATTGGAAAAAATAAATGGAAGGAAGGTAACTTTCATACAGTCTAAGAGAAGAAAGCAGAGTGGAATATTAGTGTGTGAAATGAAGATATGGAATCTAATGGACACAAAGCTAACATAGAATTAGTGGAATTGGTTGAAACTATGAAAATATTGAGGATAGAAGTACAAAGTTGTAAAACTAATAATGAAAGAATGTTGAGGCATTAGGAGGAGAAAAATTAATTGAACACTCAACTCATGCAAACCTTAAATAGTTATAGAAACAAATGCATGTTGGATCAAATTCATGCCCTGAAAAAAGAAGATATGGATAATTCAAAGAATAGATCCTATGAGTAATCTAGACACTCAAGTGCTACCAGGGGTCATACACATCATTATTCATCACCTAATGTAACTAGGAGACCTTGTATGATGGAGGATTCTAACAACAGTCCAAAATGTCTCTGAGGAGGTATCATAAAAGAAGACATGTGGAAGAAGTGTTGCAAGGGGATCTTAGGAAGATTAAGCCACCTACTTTTGATGGTGAGAATAAGAAAGGAGAAGATGTTGAAGCCTAGTTTTTAGGGATGAGGAAATACCTGTGATTAAATAATTATTATTCAAATATGGAGGCCAAATTTTCCATTTATAAGTACATGTAAGGAAAGGATTCCATGTAGTGGAATCAATTAGTGGAGGTGAAGCATTTCAATGAGAAGAGAGTTTCATGGAAACAATTCAAAAATTACTTTCATCAGGAGTATGTATATGACATTATTATAAAAGGATAATTGAGGAGTTCTTTGACCTCAAGCTAGGAGCTATGAGCATGGAATATTATGGGATAAATTTTATGGAATTGTTGAGGTATGTTGGGTTTAATAAGGAAGATAAAATAAAAAACCAGAGGTTCCTAAGTGGATTTCCTACCTTTTACAAAGACAAAATCCAATATGATGAACCCAAATCCCTTGAAGAGGCTACACGAAAAGATTAGCATCTATATGATAAAAATAAAGGAAGAGAATGTGTACATAAATCTTGGAGGGATAAGAAAATACATAAGTAGGAGCAAAGGAAGAAAGGATTCCAACCTCCCTTCTTAAGGAATTAGCATAATTCATTTCACAAGAACAATCCAATTTGGAATGGACCAAAAATGGCATAGTCTCAAGGAAAAGCAACAAATCAACAAATCAAATGTTGGGGATGTGAAGGGAATCATACATTTAGAAATTGATCTCATAGGGGAGACCGGATGAGAACTATGCACAACATTCATGAAGCAAGTGCAATGGAGGATGTGGCTAGAGATATTCCCATAATTTATGCACCCTTGGATAATAGATAGGTTGAGCACCAACCCAATATGATTGAAAGTGAAGGTAATATTATTGATCAACGCATTGTCATTTTAATTGATTTAGGGGAAATTCATAGTTATATTGCTCCCATTTTTGGTGAAATATTTTAGTTAATGAAAAAAGCATGATAAATCATGGTTAGTATAGTTGGATACCGAAACCAAATGAAGAATCAATGAGAAAGTAAAGGACTGTCCCTTCGATATGAATGACCTCCATACATTTGCGGATTTGAATATAATACCTCTTGTTTCTTATGATGTATTTATTGGAATGGACTGGTTGGATGCACACCCCAACATTGGATGTATTTATTGGTTGAATGACACTTGGATAGTTCTCAACATGCAAATAAATTATTTAGAACTAGTTCATCATTCCATGATTATGCTATCACTTAGTCGTCATTAGCTATCAAATTTGAACTACCATCACTGGTAAAATGCCCAGATCCATTACTAGTGTTATATCCTAGACCCATACCTGAGAATGGAAAAGTACCCTGGAGTCCTTAGTCATCCTATGCTGGAGCCTTGGAACAAAATTAGGTAAAAATCCCGAGCGACTATTAACTCAGAGAAGGGATCCCCATTCCTTGGATTATGTAGGCTAATGGGGGAGTATTGCTAGTGGATTAGGATGGTTGTAGTAGGAACACTCGATACCTTCTTGTGTATTACTAGCCCCAACTTGAGGGTGGATTTTGTTATAGATAAAGTCGGTATCATATAGTGCCTATGGTTGGGAGGAACATCATTGGTTTGTAGTGAGTGAGTTATATTTTCAGATAAGTTTCCATATGTATATGAAATGTTTAATATTTATATATGTTATGTTATATACTTATTTATGGTTATTTAATCATTTAAATGCAATAAATTAGTGGCATTGGGTGAATGCATTCATGTAGAAATTGCAATTAACATCTTCATATATTATAAATTAAGTATGGATGATCACTTTTTAATTATGTTGTAATTTATAATTAACTTAATGTAAAAAACAAAATTGATTATCAGAGAAAATTTTGGGTAGTAGTTTGAGTATCATGTGACCCTAATGTCATCATGAGGTCACCAGGTATGTAAAATAATAGTCCTAGCTAAAGGTAGGCATGGAATAATAAGACATGATTATACTCTCCATCATTCACACTTACTCTAACAAAATAGAAAATTGTATTCTTCAATATGTCATCACATAGATATCCCTTATTGTGTAAAGATCAAGTATAATTTTTGAGTGTTTAAAATGAAATAATGAAATAAAGAAGTTTGATAATAGTAAATTAAAAGGATATATCTTGACCTAATCAAAATGTGTAGACCTTTCTAGCTTTATTAAGGCTTTATACTATGGCCTTACAAAGACTCGATTGAAACTTAATTGGACCTGTCTAGTGATTGAAATAAAGACAACTTGAAAAATTGGAACATTGACTAATGATATAAAACTTTCAACTCTCTATCATTAAAAAACAAAATCCAATGAAATGGTTAATATTTGCATTAAAAGTTGTTGATGTTTCATTATACAATGTAGAAATACAAATAAAGAAGATCTTTATGGGAGTCAAACATTTAGAATTTTTCGAAAGTTAAAAATTGAATCCTATATATTGCGTCTTTTATCTTGCACAAAATTGTAACATGAAGACCTACCGGTATAGATATTAATAAACCGACATAATAAAAAAATAATATTGTAAAACATGGAAGAACCTAGAGGAAAAAAATCATGCCCACTACAGGATTATTACTTTATTTATGATGTTAACTTGAGCTCATCTTCCACATGTTCTATTTCCACAAATAAAAGGAAAATGATTTGCCGCCATTTGTAGTGATCATTAACCCTAAAATTGAATCACAACATTTATATAAAACCCTCATACTTCAAATATAACCAAACCAATGTAGATCCAAATCCTAGGCTCTATTAAGCGCCAAGAGGGATCAAATTTCTTCGTAGGTATCCACTCATTTGATTCAAACAAAAGACACATCTTTTTATTTAAGGTCCACATATAATATTTTATTATTGATATTTAATATTATTTATGGTCCACATATAATATTTTTTATTATTTTTTATTTTGTTAGGAACTAACATTACAACATTTCCCCATACATGGTTTTAAAACCATATGCAAGGCCCTCCTACAATCATGGGTTGTTTAGGAGGCCTTGCACATGGTTTTAAAACCATATGCAAGGCCCTCCTACAATCATGGGTTGTTTAGGAGGCCTTGCACATGGTCTTAAAACCATTTGCAAGGCCCTCCTAAACCATCTACAATAAAACCATGGGTTGTTTAGGAGGCCTTGCAGATGGTTTTAAAACCATGCGCAAGGCCCTCCTAAACCATGTACAATAAAACCATGGGTTGTTTAGAAGGCCTTGCACATGGTTTTAAAACCATGTGCACATAGTTTTAAAACCATGCACATGGTTTATGGTTTTAAAACCATGTGCAAGGCCAACATTTTTTATTATTTTGTTAAGTAAGAACATTACAACATCTCCCTCATATTGTGTTTTTTTCCTCACCCACATCTCCCCCTTGTTGGGCGCTCCTCTGTTGGGTTCTCCTTGGACGCTCCTGTCCTGACGCTCCTTGGGCGCTCCTTGGGCATTCCTTGGGGTTTCTCCTTAGGCACTCCTCAGGGATGATCCTTGGGCACTCCTAGGGGATTCTCCTTTGGGTGCTCCTTTCAGCTTCTCCTTGTGCACTTCTGTTGGGTGCTCATGGGCACTCCTTGGGTGCTCCTTGTTGAGTGCTCCTTGGGTGCTCCTTGTTGGGTGCTCCTTGGATATGCTCCTTGGGCGCTCCTTATTGGATGGTTTTGGGCTTGGAGATTCCCCTTGCGGCCTCTACTTGGAGATGTTCCTTGCGGACGCTCTGTGTTGGGTGCTCCTTGGGTGCTCCTTATTGGGTGCTCCTTACTGGGTGCTCCTTGGGTGGTCCTTGTTGGGCGCTCCTCGGGTGCTCCTTGTTGGGTGCTCCTTGGGTGTTCCTTATTTTGCTCTCCCTATTAGGCGCTCCTTAGGTGCTCCTTGGGTTCTCCTTGGAGCTGCTACTTGGGCAATCGATGGAGCTTCTCCTTGGGTGCTCCTTGGGAGCTTCTTGGGTGCTCCTTGGAGATACTCTCTTGGGCACCTCTTGGCCCCTTCCTTTGTCAGGAAATTCAAGCTTAAAATTTTAAGTCGTGACCAATCCCTCTCCTTATCTCCCACTACCTTGTCTTTTTCATAATTGTTCTTCACAACTTTAAAACATTTATCTAAAAATACATTTTTAGATTCTTCATTTGAAAGTTTCTCCATCTTTTCCCAATCAGGTGATGTTCACTAGTAGTGATACTTCTTCAAAGTAAGAGACCATTTGTTCCAAATATATTTTTTATACCTTATATCATAAAGTATAAAATTAGTGCATCAAGGTCAATTGCCATGAACCATATGGTAGCATTTTCCCTTAGATTAAAGTATAATTCATGTCTCCAAGTAGAGGGTTTTTTGGTCTCTTAATAATATATGTATGATTCAATACTAAGACCATTAGAGTGTCCTATTAAAAAAATCTTGCTTGATATAACTCCAAATTTTGGTAGAGATTTGAAGAAATCACTCACTTTTGGTACAACAAACTTAAACTGTGCACAACTCCCTCAATATTTCTCAGAATCTCTATTATAACCATTATTATGACATGCAATGGTAATTTCATATACTAGTGTTTGATGTAAATTTGGTCACTCTATCAATTATCAAGTTTGCAATCTACGCGATAGTCATCGAAAAACATTAAAAATAATTAATTTTAAATTGGCAATAACTTCACTTCCCGGAATCTGTTTTGGACCCCAAAAAATGAAATTGGGTGTCTCGGCAAGAGGAACTTGAATATACAATTTGTTTATTCAGATTCTCCATAGCAGGTTTTAAAAATCAAGATGAATTCCACCATCCTCTTTTTTCCTTCAAAAATATATACACAATTTTTTTCCCACTTTTTCATCCCAAGAAAGTATTCTATTACCACTTGTAGTAATCTTAACCTAGAAATTGAATCACAAAAAGTTTAAAGAACCCTTATACTTAAAAAATAGCCAAAAGACATTCACCATAAGAATAACACCAATATAAAGAGAAAGACCTTAAGGTAAGATAACACTATCAAATACTCCTTAAGGAAGGAATCACTCCACAAATCATGCTTGCAACAAACCTATATATCCAACATAACTCATACAGTGATACTCATGTATATTTATACTTTCGCATGAGCATTCCTATGGGGTCTACACCAACTAGCCCTTATTATTATATTATTTTCTCTAACCACCTAGTGGGCCTATTTATTACCCACCAATTGTAAAGTGAATCTATTCCATAATTATATGCACACTACATACAACATCCCCTTGGGTACCTCCCTAAGAACCTCATATTATCTTCCAATAACTTTCACATGTTTCATTTCCAAGTCTCCAAGAACTTGTTAGATTGTTTCTTCTTCTTTTGCAAAATTTGAGGCAAAATGGATTAACATCCTTGGATTTGATACCACACACTAGGTGCTCTTTGCAAAGCCTAGAATTAATTGGTAAAGCATGCTACAATCAACTTGAAAATTCTCAATTTCCTCTTCTATTGAGTCTAAATCTCCAATAACTCTACAAGACCAATATTATGAGCTTCATCTTACCTATAAAATATGTTCTTCATATGGGAAATGGCTACATGGTAATCTGTCAAGAGATTCTCCTACCTTCTCAAAGCTCATCACAGGTCCAAAGACCAATGCGAAAGACAATGCTAAATTCAAGCAGTAAACAAGCCATACCATATTCCATAATAATCACACCTATGTACTCCATATTGATTCCAATCCAAATATGAACCTACTCCTCCATCATGAAAGAAGCTTGTGAAAGTACCTATGGACTTGAGGGTGATAATATCTATCCCATATACTTAAATGCACTTAGCCACATGTCTTGCATTGGATTATTCATTGTGATAATGAACTATGACCATCAAAACTAATTCAGGGAATTTAGAAAATGGCTATAACCCATGCTTTTATCCTCAATATTCTCACATCCAAAAAAGAGGCTTTATTAGCCAAGTGATATGCTTGGCAATTTTGATCTCCCAACGCATGAAAGAAATCTACAAACTCAAATCTCTGTACTTCCTTTCATATTCTATAAATGAGCCTTGCCAAATTACAGTCCCTCAGGATGGTATAATGTTGCATGTGTCTAATGATGATTAAAGAGTTCCCTACAACTAAAGAGTCTCATGATTCTCCTTGAGTCAAGAGTCGCGAGTCCTTGAAAAAGAGCCAACACCTCAACTCAATATTAGTTGCTTCACATATTCCCCATTTGAAGCTAGTTTTATGTATTCTCTTGAGATCATATACAATCACCCTCACACTTGCCATCCTTAAAAGTATACTATTTTGTTCATTAAAATATCATTAGCTATTTAAGTGTTAGTGTAAACTTCTTAAGCTACTTGTTTAACATATATTCATTGCACCAAAAGCAACAAAGTACATTAAAACGCAAATAAATATGTCACATTACTAATCAACTGGAAAATAATTGAGTCTACAATGAATATTTGAAAAAGAAAACAATCCATCATAACTTTAACTTAATTAAATCTATTAAAAATTAGTAAATTTATATTTAACTTTTTTTATTCCCTTTTAACATTTAATAAAATCGAGATGAAATTAAATTTCTTATCATAAGAATTAAATTAAAATTCTTGCACGCAAATTGCAATTCTAATTAAAACAATATTATAATCGTAAAACCATCCATAACTTCATGGATGTATCCTTTACTAATCCTCTATTCCTATTGCTAAATTATCTTATATTATAATTTATTTTAAATTTTTAATATCATATTTTAAATTATCATGGCTAATGCCATTATTAAGCGTGAAGGCCAAACAAGTCCTGTCACTAATCAAATCTAGTGAATGTCAATGATGTTTGAAGGTTTCCAATGGAGTGAGTGCATGTTCCACTATAAACATGTATAAAGTGCATAATATATTTCAAAAAGGAGTTACTCGAAGTAGCTCAGAGGTACAACTTTAAAATTCTGTATAGTTTAGCAATTAATTTTTATTTAAGGTTTAGTTTAACAATTATGTATAGTTTAGCAATTAATTTTATTTAAGGACTTGACTTTAGTTTGGATTTAAGGTTTTGGTGTGGTATGTAATAAGTGTTTTATATAAACTGGCTTACTTTTCAAGTTTGGTTTAGTCTTTTCTTTGTTTATGGAGGTTGTATGCATTTATTTTTTGTTTTTATATACAAGTTCTATATATAATGTTTTATTGCATTGAGTAGTAAGGTTTATGCGCTACCCAATGTGGATAAGATATTTAAACTAAGGCATATCCATAATATTAATAAACAAATTTGAAAATAAAATTGTATATAAGAATGATTTTTTTTAAATCAACCATAAACATAAAATAAAATAACTACATTAATAAAATAAACCTAATCTTTTAAGAATTGATATGTATGTACCTTGGTTTTTTTTAATCTCTCGTGATACTAGTCAATAGTTATAATTTTTTTTTATAAAAAATAAATCTATTTATTTTATTTTTATGGAGCAATGGATAAGTCTAAAAGTGGTGTTTGAAGGAGCGCATGTGCACTAATACACGTGTTATTACCATAGTTGGCTTCTCAACCCTCCTTTGTGGTCCTCTAATAATGAGTTCTTGACTCTTATCCTAACTACATTGGAAAATGATAAACAATTTAACAATGACCATTAGGTTGTCATTGTACCTATCCCAAAACCAACTTGTGACACCAAATGACAAAGATGATATTGATGTATATACAAGTTGGATTATGACAATAGCTAGTAATCATTATCTTAGATATGTGTTATCTCTTAGTTTTGTGCTTTAATGATGAGACTTATAATTCTTTTTCTTACAATTCAAGTGGCTTTCTCAAGGATATATTTTATATATTTTATTGATGTAGGTTGGGAAAACAATTTTAATAAAGGTGGTGATAGGTGATTTTGACTACTTTTAAATATTTTTTTAATATTCAAGTTATAATATTAAAAATATCAAAAAATATCATATATCATTTTTTAGATTATCTGCATAAAATAAGTCATTACAGTTCGGAGGGTTAGATCACTATGGACCCGACACACCGGAGAGAAATAAACGAACAGAACGCTGATGAGCTAGGTGTTTTGACCACCGAAGTGTCGAAAAGATAGTTGGGAGGAGGTCCGATTGGACCAAGGGAGATTTGGGTTTTTCGAGGGAACTTCTCAGCGATTTTTCAAGCAGTTTTCAACTGTCTTTCAGTGGGATTTCAGCAGATTGTCAGTGGTCACAGGGCTTAAAAGGAAGAAAAGAAGATTTTGTGTTTTAAGCAAAACTATTATTATTATGTTTCTCTAGGAGAAGGTATGTAGTTCTGTTTTATCAAGGTATGTATCTAACAGTTTTCTATCTAACACGTTTGCAGAATCATAGTCACCTTCAGGAGCAGTATTTCAGAAATTGCAGTTTGGTAAGTAAGTGGTGATTCAGTCATGAGAACCCATAATGGGTATGATGCTTGGGATTCCTACGAGCATGCGGGAGATGCCATGGGAGAAAATTTCCGTAATGGAAATGCTGACATAGAGTCTAATGGAAGGAGATTCTAGGAGACACCGTTCGAGGTTGCAGCCACCATGAGAAGCTTGATTAAAGCCCAGGAAGAGTAGCATCAATTGAATGCTGTCATGTTACAGAGTTTGACAGACTTGCAGAAGAAGATAGATTCTGGACAAGGTACATCAAGGCTAGAAGGCAGTAAGAGAAGCACTAGGAGGAGGAGAAGGACTTCCAGTGGATCGTTTGACTTTGAAGAATCCAGTGGAGATACAAGTTCATCTTCTCGTAAAAGGAAAAGAAGAAGGCACCATAGGGATCGCTCTCGAGATGAATTTAAGAAAGATAAACCTCCTACATTTGATGGTGAGATAAAGACTGGACAAGAGGCTGAAGCTTGGCTTCTTGGGATAAATAAGTACTTCCAAGTGTAGGATTATTCAGGAAACATGAAGGCAAGAGTTGCCATATTCAATCTGAATGGAAGAGCATCCATTTGGTGGGAACACTTCAAGTAAGTAAAGAGGATCAGTGAAAGGAAACTGAAGTGGAAGCAGTTCAAGAAGTATTTTAGGCAGAAATACCTCTCCGACAGGTATTATGATGACAAGATTAAAGAGTTCCATGAGCTGAGATTGGGACAACAGACCATGGATAAATATGCAAATAAGTTCTTGGAATTATTGAGGTATGTCCGGTACATCAGAGATCAAAAAGTGAAGGTCCAACGGTTTCTGAGTGGATTTCCTCAGTCTTACAAAGACAGAATTGAGTTTTATGAACCTAGAACTCTTGAAGAAGCAATAAGGAAGGCTAAGTATTGCTATGAGCAAAGCAAAGGTAAATCTGATTACCATAAGGCATGGAAGGACAAGAAAAATGAAAAGTTTGATCAAAGAAAGAAAGGTTTCAAACCTTCTAGATTCAGGAATCAGTAGAAGCAGCCATCCCAAGCTGTGAGTAAGCTAGCTAGAGTGACAGGTGGAAAGCCTAAATATCCACCATAGAATAAAGGTCCACTCAAATGTTGGAAATGTGAAGGACCCCACTTGCGCAGATATTGTCCACTTGAGAATGAAAGTGCAAGGCCAGCTTATAACATTCAGGAAGCAGAAACAGTGGGTCAAGTAGCAAGGGTAGTCCCTAGAATTTATGCAGCACTAGAGAACCGCCAGGCAGATCACCAGTCAACTGTGGTTGAAGTAGCAGGTAAGATTGCTAAATAATATGTTTCTATTTTGATTGACCCTAGTTCTACCCACAGTTACATCACTCCTAAAGTAGTGGAGATTGGTGCTTTTAAGAAAATAAAGCATAGAAAATCTTGGTTAGTTTAGCTAGCCACTGGGACTAAGAGAAAGGTCAGTGAAGTGGTAGAGAAATGTCCATTGGTCATGAATGGATTGATCACTTGTGTAGATCTGAATGTTCTACAACTTGGTTCCTATGATGTTCTCATTGGAATGGATTGGTTAGAGGCTCACAGAGTAAATCTTGACTATTACAATAAGACTTTTGAATGCACAGATGAAGAAGGAAACCTAGTAGTTGTAAAAGGTATTCAAAAGGTAATTTCAGTAAGGCAGGTTTCAGCAATGCAGTTGCTAGAAGTTCTGTAGGAAGGGTTGCCAGTTGTATGCAGCTCATATTCTGGAACCAACAGGAGATGAAACTCCTAGGCTGGAGGACTATCAGGTGTTACAGGAATTCAAGGATGTGTTTCCTGATGAGATTCCAGGGCTTCCTCCAAAGAGGGACATTGATTTCACCATTGAACTTGTGCAAAGGAGCGGCACCAGTGTCCAAGACACCCTACAAGATGAGTACACCGAAGATTCTAGAGTTGAAGATGCAACTGCAAGAGTTGTTGGAAAAGAAGTATATCCGACTGAGTGTGTCTCCTTAGGGAGCATCAGTTCTGTTTGTAAAGAAGAAAGATGGTACACTTAGGTTATGTATTGATTACAGACAGTCGAACAAGGTTACTATGAAGAATAAATAGCCCTTGCCTAGGATTGATGAACTCTTTGATCAAATGAGAGGAGCAAAGGTATTTTCCAAGATTGACTTGAGGTATGGTTATCATCAGGTGAGAATCAAGGATGAAGACATTCATAAGACAGCCTTCAGGACAAGGTATGGGCATTATGAGTTTGTAGTGGTACCATTTGGTCTCACCAATGCACCAGCTACATTTGTGTGTCGTATGAATAGTGTCTTTAGTAAGTATTTGGACAAGTTTGTTCTTGTTTTCCTTGATGACATTCTTGTTTATTCTAAGAATGAGGAAGAACATGAAGAGAATTTGAGATTGACATTGCAATTGCTCAGGGAGAATCGGCTGTATGCAAAACTGAGCAAGTGTGACTTCTACAGAGATAGAATACAGTATTTGGGTCACATTATCTCAGAAGAGGGTATATCAATAGACCCTGAGAAGATTGAAGCCATTATGAATTGGCCTACTCCAAGAAATGTGACGGATATAAGATCTTTTATGGGACTTGCAGGATACTACAGGAGATCCTTTAAGGGATTTTCCAAGGTTGCACATGCCATCACTTCTTTGCAAAAGAAGGGGGTAAGGTTCGAATGGACTTCGAAGTGTGAAGAAAGCTTCCAGCGGTTGAAGAATCTTCTCACCAGTCCACCAGTATTGAAATTTGCAAATCCAGAGAAAGATTTTGTGGTATGTACCGATGCATGCGGAAAAGGGCTTGGAGGAGTCCTTATGCATGACAACCACGTGATATGTTGTGAGTCAAGAAAGCTGAAGGAGCATGAGAAGAACTATGCCACTCATGATCTCGAGCTTGTAGCCATAGTACATGCTCTCAAGATGTGGAGGCATTACTTGATGGGTAGAAGATTAGAACTCAAGACAGACCATTGTGGTCTGAAGTATCTATTTGATCAACCTACTTTGAATGTTAGGCAAGAAAGATGGCTGGAATTTTAATGTGAGTTTGATTTTGAAATCAAGCACATAAAGGGGAAAGAAAACAAGGTAGCTGATGCGCTCAGCAGGAAGGTGCAGGAAATACATGTGGCATCTCTTAGTATTTTCCAATCAGATTTGAGGTAGCAGATTGTTAATCATACTGCTGGAGATGAATTGTATGAGCATGTAAAAGACAAATTGCAACCACAAAGTCTTGAGAAGAGGTATGAGGGGTATAAATTGGAAGAAGATGGACTTATCACTTATAAAGGTAGAATTTATATTCCCAATGTAGCAGATTTGAGGAGAGTTCTTATGGATGAGATCCAACAAGCTCCGTATTCTTGTCACCCAGGATACCAGAAGACAATTGCTACAACTAGAAAGCAGTACTTTTGGCCAGGAATGAAAAAGGACATGGCTGAATACATTTCAAGGTGCATGAAATTTCAATAGGTAAAGGTTGAGCATCAACATCCAGCAGGTTTGTTGCAGCCTTTACCAGTTCCGGAATGGAAATGGGAAGTTATTTCCATGTATTTTATTACAGGATTGCCGATGACTTGGAGACAACATGATTCCATCTTATACCGATGAAGTCTACGCATAAGATTGATGACATTGCCAAGATCTTCATGAAGGATATTTTCAAATTGCATGGATTGCCGAAGGCAATAGTTTCTAACAGAGATGTCAAGTTCACTTCCAATTTTTGGAAGGGATTGTTTGTAGATTTGGGTACAAAGCAAAACTTCAGCACTGCCTACCATCCTCAAACAGATGGGAAGACAGAAAGAGTTGATCAAGTGCTTGAAGAATTGCTTCACATGTATGTGATGGACAAACCAACCAAGTGGAAAGATTACTTACACTTGGTAGAGTTTGCTTATAACAATGGACAGCATGCATCCTTGGGGATGAGTCCGTATGAAGCTTTGTATGGAAGAAGGTGTAGGACACTAGTGACTTGGGATAATCCAGTGAACAGGATTGTGCTTGGACCAGAATTGCTCAAGGAAATGGAGTAAGAGGTTGTAAAGATCAGGCAGAATCTGAAAGCAGCACAGGACAAATAGAAAAGCTATGCAGATAAGCATAGGATGAACAGAGAGTTTAGTGTTGGGGATCATGTCTATCTAAAGTGAGGGCCAAGAAAAGTTCCTTGAAGCTTGGAAGTTGTGCCAAGCTATCACCTAGATATTGTGGGCCGTTTGAAGTGCTTGAAAGAATAGGACATGTTGCATATAGACTTGCATTGCCTGCTAGTACTAGAGCTCATAATGTTTTTCATGTTTCTTTGCTTAAGAAATATGTACATGATCCTAACCATGTGATAAATTGGGATGTGATTCAAGTGGAACCCGAGGGAGAGTTCCAAATCGAGCCAATGCGCATCCTCGACAGGAAGGTCACATTGCTCTGGAACCGAGCCATAGGGAAGGTAAAGGTGTAATGGGAGCACTACGGACCTGAAGAGGCTACGTGGGAGCTGGAGGATGCCATGCGATTGGCACACCCATTTTTGTTCAATTCTACGGAACACTGAGGCGATACCAGTGTAGCATTTTGTTCAAATTTTGTAAAGCACTAAGGACAGTGCTATTGAAGGGGGAGGGGAATGTAACACCCCGGTTTTGACCCCGTTTTCATTACATATACATGATACATATATTGTAAATAATCAGGGTGTGGAGCTAAAGGCAAAGGACTCACCATTGATTTGGTTACACTATGTTTTGGATTGGAATTGTCACCGATGGTATATCGGGACATACAGCATATATTAAGTTGTGGCATCATGTAACTATGCATTTTAATTAAATAACCCTAACCAGCTATGTTCACTGCAACCAAATTGAGAAGGGGCATGTTTTCCTAAGGTTAATGGGGGGGAAAGCCATGTGTCACCACTCTTTTTGCTCACCTTCCCTTGTCTCATCCAACCACCACCTTAATCGTTCTGTTGTTAGTTGGGGCATCTATTTACTGGCAGGAAAACCACTACGCTCACACCTGCACTCTCTCCACGACGCGCCTTTTGGGTTGCGAATGGTCTGTCCACTATCCTGATCATGATCTGTTCGTTTTCCCCATGCAGAGCAAATTTAAAAGGGATTACAATCCATTGTATGGGGGTTTGTTCGTTCTCCTCTTCCTCACCGACTGTTGGCCTGAGGATCGGTTCTTCCTCTTGTTCATGCAGAAAGTCTGTGTTTTGACTCCACCATTGTCGAACTGTGAAATGTTGCCATGGTTTTTCACTGTGGGATGTTTTCCGTGGTTTCCTTGGTGATATGTCTTCCTCCTGTCTATGTTGAGGATTGGTTTCCTGCACGCGTTCCTGTTGTAGTTGTCCAGATATTTAATTTTTGATTGGAGACTATGGTTTTCTTTTGTGGTTCGTTGGCTGTTGTTTCCCACACTTGTTGGCTGAGTTTCCTTTGTGATTTGGGCTACTGTAGATCGCTGTGGAATTGTTTTGGCCACGATAAGGCCAAGAACGATTCAGGGGTTTGTTTTCCCCTATCAAAGATTTAATTGCTGGTTTTCTGCATGAACGTAACGGTTGGTCTTTGGACTGCATTGGAGTGGTGATGAGGGCCTGACGTGCTTGACAAACCTGGTGTGTTTGGGAACCACATAGACAGAGCTAGAGGGCTAGATTTCTTCTCCACAACCCGTGAATAGCACTGGAAGGGAGATCAAGGTCTGAGGGACTGCGTTGCAGAGAAAGGACAGATTTCCTTGTGTTGGGTGTGTGTGTGGGTGTCATAGAATCCAGGTTGGTTCTGGTGTAGGTGTCTTTATCTCTTCAATGAGCTCACCATCTTAGCATTTAGCCTTTCCTTGCTCCTAGATGGCCTGATAAACCCAACTTTGTTGGCTTGGTTGTTCTGATGTTCGTCTAATAAACCCAACTGTGTTGGCTTGGCTGAATTGTGTACCCATGTTGTGTCGTTATCCTTAGCTATGTGTAAGCATGTTAGTTCCTAATTCCTTGGGGAATCATGCTCGGCTCGGGGGTGGCAGTGTTGCTAAGAGATTAAGGAGCACACGGACCTATGGTTGGGTGGAACGCTACAACGACGTAGCTGGTTGCGGGACAAGTTCTTATTAAGATAAGTATTCTTGTCTAACTTGTGTCTACAGTCATATTTACCATTGATGAATGATAATGTACATGTGAATGCTGAAATTGTATATGAATGCATGTTGTTTTGCTTCCGCTATGTATATGAATGATTAATGCATCATAGGATGTTTTATGTTTTTAAGTATCTTGCTTCAGCATTATATGTATATATGTTCATGTTCATGGGGGATAGATGCCCGAATGATTTGGTGTTTAGTAGCGTCCTCTTGCCCGGTCGGAGGGTCGGGGACGTTACAATCACTATGCAAAAAAAAAAAATTACCTATTTAAGACTAATTTATTTAGGAGATAACATCTGGCTCCTTCGGGGATGGGAACCTTCCTGTGAGGTCCCAAGAACCCCAGACCAAATTCCTTTCTTGAAAAATAAGAATTAAACCTATCCTCTACTGTTTGGCATTGGGCATGGAGTTTATTTTGCAAAAAACAAAAAACAACAAAAAAAATATTTTACAATATTAAGGTTTTAAAGCCTTAGATGAAATAGAGTTTCAGAAATCGCACATTGACTGGGCCATCAAACACCTCCTCGCCTTCCAGATTTTGCAGTTTGAAAGTTTTTTTTTGTTGCACCTCAACTATCACAAAAGGTCCTATACACATAGAATCAAATTTACCATGCTTTCCCTTGTCCTTCCTGACAGCATCCCATTTCAGAACCCAGTCTCCAACCTGAAAATTGTCCACCTTTTCCTTCTTGTCAAAATACTTTTAATCTTCTTTTGATGAGCTTCTGACTTCTCCACCACCTGTTCCCTGACTTGCTGCAACTCAGTCAAATCAAGCATCCTCCTTACCATGTCATTTGGTTCATCCTGTTCCTCCTGAAAAAATTTTGCAACTGGTAGAATCGGCTGAATGGGAAAAATGGACTTAGTACCATAAACCAACTTGAAAGGAGAAGTCCCTATGTATTTTTTGTTGGTCACCCTGTCAACCCATAGAGAAAAACCCATAGAGCAAATTTCAGCTTTGAATCCCATCTCTTTTGATTATTCTCCAATAGTTTTCTGATGATTCTAACTAGGATTTTATTGGATGACTCAGCAAGGCCATTGCCTTGAGGGTAATAGGAAGTGGAATGCACCAATTGAATGCCCATTTAATCACACATGTTAACCAATTCCACAGCTTTAAAAGATGGTTCATTATCAATCACTAGCGTTACCGAGCAACCAAATATGATAAATATGTTCTCATATAAAAACTTCATGATGATTTGGTGAGTGGCATTCCTTGTTGGGACTGCCTCTATCCACTTGGTGAAATAATCTATGGCTACTAGGATCCACTTGTGCTGAACACTTGATGAAGGGTTAATCTCACCTATGAAATCCATACCCCACTATTGGAAAGGACCATTCACTATAATAGGTCTAAGGGGCAAATATCTGAGCTGCTGCTTTCCTATGAATCTTTGGCATTTGTCACAGGATTTTACAAAGGTACACACATCAAAGAAAAGAATAGGCCAATAGTACCCAGCCCTTAGAATCTTGTGGGTTGTAGTCTTCCAGTAATGATTCCCCCCACATGTGCTTGAATGAAACTAATGTATGACCTGAACTGACTATTCTTTATCTAAGCATCTTAGCAACACGCCAGAAGGATATTTCCAATACAGCAACTTATCAATTATACAAAATTTAACAGACTTAAGCTTAAGAGCCCGTGCTTGAGTCAGGCTCAGCCCAGAGGGGACTTCTAAACTTTACAAGAAATGAATAATTCATGAGTACCACTCTCATGAAGACAAGTTCTAAGCCACCTGTTGGTTGTCATGATGCTCCTGAACCGCTTCTGTCTGCAAGTTTGTTGAACTTACACCAATGAAATTCATTCCCAATAGATCACAATTTTCTTCAACCATGAGCTTAGGTAGCCCTTGGCCTTTCACTAGCTTGGTGGGATTTACTTCTATGTCAAACTCAATAAGCTTGGAAATCCATTTGGCTCTCTTTCCATCAATGTCATGCTGGGTCAAGACATCCTTCATAGCAGCTGAAGGGACATAGGAAAGGACCTTTGCATGTAGAATGTAAATCCTGAAGGCTTTCAATGACTTGATGAGAGCATAGGCTTGTTTCTCAATAGGATCATATTTCAATTCAGCATCCCTCAATGTCTTGCTAAAGAAGGAAATGGGGTGATCAAAGACTTCATCATCTTTCTGTAATAGAACTGCTGTCATTGTGTCATAGGAAGCAAAGGAGAAAAGGTAGAAACCTTTGGTGTAGTCTGGACTAATAAGAGTGGGAGATTCCATGATATCCTTCTTGATGGCTTCAAAAGAGTTTCTTGCTTGCTCTGTCCACTTGATTTCAGCTTCCTTTCTCACCATAGAGGTTATGTGTTTTACCAATTCAGAACAATTTCGGATAAACCTCCTGACGAAATTTATCTTACCTAGGAATGACTAAATATCCTTTTTGGACCTAGGTATGGACAACTTTTGGATTGCTTCAACTCGAACAGGATCAATCTTCACACCTTCTGCTGAGACTATGTGACCTAGGAGTTTTCCCTCCCTGAGAGCAAATTGAGACTTCTTTGGGTTCAGAGATATCCCAAACTATCTACATTTCAAAAACACCTTCCTCAAGTGCTGCAAATGTTCTTCATGGATGTTGGAGTAAACAGTGAGGTCATCAAGGTATATGAGCACAAATTTGTCTTTCAATCCCACAAAAGCTATGTCCATGGCTCTTTGAAAGGTGGCCCCAGCATTCATTAGCCCAAATGGAATCTTGGAATACATGAAAGTACCCCAGGGAGTGGTAAATGTTGTTTTCTCTTGATCATCAAGGTGTACAGAAAATTGGTTGTAGCCAAAGAAACCATCTATGAATGACCTGACACTAGCTCCTGAAACTCTTTGCAACAGATGCTCCATCTTGGGTAAGGGGTAGTTGTCTTTCTTGGAGAATTTGTTTAGGTTTCTAAAATCAATGCATAACCTGATCTCCCCATTTTTCTTCCTCACTATCACTAAGTTTGTAATCCATTTGGAATATCTCAGTGGGATTATGATTTTTGCATTAAGGAGCTTTCGGATTTCTTTCTCAATCACTGGCAGAAGGAGGGGACTGATACGTCTCAGCTTTTGTTTGAAAGGGATGGTGTCCTTCTCCAAGGGAATCCTATGTTGGGTGATATTTGTGTCATAGGTTTTCAGATCACTGTATTCCCAAGCAAATACATCAACAAACTCTTTCATAAGACTACAAAGTTCTGATTTCTTATCAACAGTTAACTCAGAGGACAAATTTACCAATTTTGGATGACTTTGGCTACCTAAGTTGTGCTCATGGACAGCAGGGTCTTTCTCCCTTTTCACAGGTTTAAAGGGAACATCATTATGATCAAAAAGCTCTTCTAGGGGCACTAGACCCCGAGGTATATAATTGTTAGGCAGCTGAACAATATTCTGTTTGCCTATTTTATCTCTTGATTTGGGCCTCTAGGATTCTTCCACATTTAGGTTTTCTTGATCAATATGCATATTAGAAAACTCATCTACGACCTGGATAAATTTACTGAGTTCATCATAATTTTTAAAAACTTTCCAAAATTTCACATTATCAGGGAGTAATGGCATGTACTTGACTTGGATCTCATAGCTCATCTTAGGAGGCAAACGGGGAATGAACATTCTTGCAAAGACAGCAAGGGAATCGGCTAAATGGTTCATAGCTATAGGTATATATGAGAGTTCAAAAAACATGAAAGATTCCCTGAGTTTCCATACCTCATCTCTGTATGCCTTCAGCCTAACATTCTTTGCTTGAAAAGTATTGTCCACCTACTGTATGATGAGATATGCATCTCCAAATATCTTCAGGCACATGATTACCATTTCCTTGGCAGCCTTCACTCCCAATAGTAACACCTCATATTCTGCTATGTTGTTAGTAGTCTTGAAATCAAGCTTAGAAGACAAATGTATAGTCTCCTTTGAATGAGAAATCAGGACTATACCTGCACCTGCTGAGGCTTGAGTGCTGGCCCCATCAAAAAACATGCTCCAAACAGAGGTGGTTACTTCCTCAAGTGGCTGATAGGTAGGATTTGTAAGCTTTATGGATGTTGGCTGGGAATCATCTATCTGCAGGATGCATGCCCCAAATTCTGTGTCTACTGCATAGATGGGATGATTTATAGAGTTCTTGGCATTACTGATTATGTAGGTGAATTGGTTCTCTCTGTAGAGTCTCTTAATCTCCCCTCCAAACATTGGGATTGTAGCATATGTAAGGTCCATCTGAAGGGCACCACACATCCTTTTACTCCATGAGCGAGACAAAAGTATGCCAAACTTAGGTGGGATGTCAGCCACTACTATGTCCATCACTATGCTTTTTGAAGGCAGTTGGGAGAGGTTTATGACAAGGTCTTTGATGAGGCCTAGGAATTTGACCTTCCTAGAGTCGAAAGAAAACAGATCATGGCAGGGTTTTGTAATGCTGATACCAAGCTCATCCATCACTGCTTTTTGCATTAGGTTATGGGATGCTCCTTAGTCAAGTAAACAGTTGTGAAGGATCTTGTCATGGATGTTCAAAGATATGTAGAAAGGTGGGAAAGACTCATCTAGCTCTTCAATCATAGGACCTAGGATTATTGTGGGCTTATCATCTTGCAAGTTCACAAAGTCAACATCTATGGGTGTCCTTGGCTAAAGAGATTTCAGTATGGATGACTTGAAGGCATCATTCTTCATAAGCTCTATCAAAGGAAAAAGGATTCTTAACTTTTGAATTTCTGACTCAAGATTGAAAGAATAGGATATTTTGTCAGAATTTCTTTCCTCTTGTGGTGGGGATTTGAGCTAGATAGGATCATGGGCTAATGGCTGTAATGGCCTTTTCTACTGTTTTGGAGGAGCAGTCATCTTCTTTGCATGAATAGGAATCCTTTTAGAAAGAGGAGCAGGCTGCTTTGTAGGGGCAGGACTCTTCTTCACAGGAGCAACAATTCTGGATCTCAAATTATAACCTTCTTGATCATCTGCCTAATATAAGGATTCTTCCATGATCTGCTCATTCATGAGGGCTTCTCGTAGTCTGCTTGTGTCAAGAAAGAGAGATCAGCTTCATCTTCCATACAGTTGATGTTGTCTTGAGCCTCCCCTTCTTCCTGAGCAAACTCTTGTTCTTCTTCTAGCACAACATTTTGGAAAGGAGCTTTGACTCTTTGATCCTCAGCTAGATTCCTATCCCTTTGAAGGATCTGAGCTGGTGGGTTATTTCTTCTGTAAGGGACAAAATTAGGGTTTCTTGGAGCAAAATTATTTGGCCCTTTACCTCTCATACGAATTTTCCCTCGGTCTTTCAGTCTAGACATCTCAGCTATTAAACTGTCCAACATCTTGGCCATTTTCTCTATTTTATTCTCTAATGAAGAAGCCCCAAGAGAATCTGAGGGTTTCTTCTTCCTGTCCATTTTTCCCTTAACCTTTTGAGATGCAACGATATTGGACTCAACTTCAAGAGCAACATTTTGCATGAGTGACAGAGAAGCAGATCTTCTTTCTCTAAGAAGAAGACAGAACTCAGAATCAAAGGCATTGGCATAAGTGATTTTGGTTGAAGTCTCAGTAGGCTTGATCTCAGTAGGGATCTTACTGAACATCTTGTTAAATCTTTTTGTGAAGTTGGAAACAGACTCACCATTCCCTCTCCTCAGATTGCTAAATTCAGTGATATAGTAAAGGTGGTCTCTTGTTTCTCCCCAATGCTTCAAAAATACGTCATCTAGGGCTTCAATTCCTGCTATTGATCCAGCAGGAAACTCTTTGAACCATTTCCTAGCCTGATCATCTAGACTCTGCACAAAAACCCTAGTCCACACATCCTCTTGTTCAATGTTTATATTCTCAGCATAACTGTAGAATGCCTCTAAGTGTTCCTTAGCTATGAAATCTCCATCCCCAGTAAAATTTGGCATATATTTTAGATAATATCCAGTAGGCATGGAAGCTAGGGGGTTAGGAAAATTTAGAGGCGCATATTTGGCAACAAGGATATTTTCCATCTTGGTCAGAGGGGCATCCGTATTGGATGTGGGTATGGAAAAGGCTGAAGGGGATGCTGCTGGTGTGGGTAGTAGCTGAGAAAGTATTGGTGGTAGATCTACCCCAGTGGAGTCTCTAGGGATGAGATCTTCACAAGAAAGAGTGCTTGAAGATTCCTCAACCCTAAATTTTTCCGATTTACTTATAAATTCCTGAGAACTAGATACTTCAGCAGAAGAAGATTGAAATGGAGGTCTATTTGATATAACAGCAAAAATACCTCTAGAAATACCTGATGTAGCTCCCCTTACAGCTCTGGAGGTCTATCTTAGTGAAGCCCTAGCTCTTCTTATAATCTCTTCTGGATCTGAAACAGGTGTTACTGGTGGCCCTTGAGGGTTTTCTCTGGTACTTGGCCTTCTTGAAGCCACCTTATTCCAATGGAGTCTCCAGATAGATGATTACAACCAAAATAGTGTCCAGACTTTGTCTATCATCAAAGTAGGATCTATGTCGTCCCCCAAGGAAGCTGAGCTTCAATCTCCTCTCCCCGGCAATGGTTCCAATTTGTTAGCTCTCCAGGAAACTCCTCTAGGTTTCAGCTCGAGGATGCCTGGTAACTTCAATGTTTCTTGAATGGTTTACTAAATGGATCAATTTAGATGACCTATAAGACCTCACTCACTCAAGACATGCATAAAACTCAATAAAAAAGATAAGGCTTCTAACTATTAATGTTCAGAGGGTTGATAATAAGGTGAATAAATGGAGAACTCACTATGCTCGCAGATTCATATATAAAGAAATCACATATGAATGGCTAATCATAACAAGGAAAGATACTTGCAATTCAATTCATCAACACAGAGATAGGATGATAGTTATCTGGTATTAGACAAAAAGAATAAACCTGAATCAGACATCCAAGCACAAGTACAGAACATAAAAGAGATGGAACCTGAACATATAATGGCAAAAGAGCTTATATTAAGTGATGAATAACATGAGAAGCTTGATAACAATAAGGGTCTAAAAGTATCTGAAGTTGAACCCATGCTTCAACCTTAGTCACAGGATTTATAGCCTTTACAAAATTTACTTCAGATCCTGAAAAGTTGGATTGAATTTACTAAAAGTAGATAACATAACTGTTTTTGCAAAAATTAGGTCAAAAACCCTAAATTAAGTGCTAATCCACCTAACTCCAACACTTTGTCACTCTTTTGAACTATTTAATAACTACAGTGATAACTAAAGTAGAACTGGTACCTGCTATTTGGCAGACAAGTCACAGTTTCTCAAAGTAGGTAGGTTTTGTGACCCACTTCACCTCGTTGGCACCTTCAAAAATGGAACAGACCCAAACCACTGGTGCCTTTAATTAATTTTCAACTTCATAACTCATCCATGAGGTGTTTGGATCAACCAAAGTTAGTTCTGTGTGGAAGCATGTTTTTTTGCACTGTTCTGCGCTTTCGGTGGCTAAGAAGACAAAATTTTAAGTTTGTAAGCTGCCAAAAGCTCTGTTTTCGGTGGCTAATGAATAGTTGTTGTGTTCGCCTAAGCCATCGAAAGATCTGTTTCTTCAAAATTTAATCAAACCCTTAATCACCCTTTTATAGCTTCAATTCTGATCTTCTGGTACTTCTGCAACTTGCATAGTGTTTGGAATATCAGCAGCATCACAGGCTGCCTCCGGATCTTGAAGGATTATTGCTGCCTCTGCTAGGGTTTCCAGTGCAAGGTGATCTTGAGAGTTAGGGTTTGGATCCTTCATCTACAACCTCGACAGTCTGATCATCCTGTAGAGCCTGGTGTTGTCCTTCATTAATCTTAGATTTATTTTTTGGAGCAGGATATACATCCCTCTCATTTCTAGAAGAGAATCATGCAATTTAGAATTTCTCTTGGCTAATCTTGCATTAGTTCTTTTGATTTCTCTCTCTAAGACCTATAGTTCATATGCTTGCCCTAATAGTTGGTTGATTCTTTGGGACCTAGGTTTACTAGAGGAAGCCTCTACCATTGGTTCATCTTGACCCTCCCTTAGTGTAGGTGAGGGAAACTCCTCATACTCTGCTGCAACCTATTTTGTTAGGTCAACTTCCTGTTCCTCTTCTTCTTCAGAGTCTGAGTAAGGTAGGTTGAGTATATTTTTACCTTGTGTTGGAGCCTACTCCTACTTTCCACTGAAATGCAGATTTCTCTTGGCTTTGTTGGTCTTAGAAGTTGGAGAGGCCTGATCCACTGCCACTAGAGAGATAACCCTCCTCTTCCTCTTACCACTCCTAGGAGTGGTGAACTTCTTTGAAGGAGACTCCCCTTTGTCTTATAGTTGCAATCTTGTCTCAAACTCATTCCAAAATAGGAAGTATGTCAATGCTATGTTTCTTCCTTTGCAACAGTTCTAAGACAATGAGCTTTATCAAGCCATGATGGGATAGCATGCCTGCAATTTTGGTGGGCTGGGCTTTAACCTGATGGGACATCTTGGTCAGGCTCTTGTGTAGGTAGAAAGGCAAGTTCAGTGGGCTCCTGATAGTGAAATGGTTCATTAATTTTAAGTGGTATATCATCACCATGTTATACCTACCTTCACAAGTTATATAGACCAGGATTACTTTCAACAACTGCTGCCACTTCTCCTCAAGCCAGGTTGAAGGGATGATTTTCTTCCATACAACATTCTTGTGCTCATGCTTCAAGTAAGACCTAAATTCCACATCCTTCGTGATGGTGGTTTTGAACCATTTCTCCCCAGTCCTTGGTAACTCTGCTACTTCTGCTATTGGAGCTTCATCAACTTGGAACTCTTCTCTGCCTATCAATGCCTTCGAGCCATCAAAGGAGAGAGCAAAGGCTTCTGCCACTTGCTGGTAGGATCCCTGAATTTTCTCACAGAACTTGTAACAACCCTCATCTTTGAAGAATTGGCATACCTCTGGATGTGACTTGAGGTAGCCAATGTCACCTAATTCCTGTCTAAGGGCAGGTCCTCCTCCTTTCTTCATTTCTGGACTGCTCTTCTTGTACCTGCAAAAAACCAAAATTCAAACCCTGGGAAGGAGATTTTCGTGCTGGATTCAAGGAGGGCTTGGATCAATGAGGATGCATGCAGGAAAATGTGGAATCGACTGAGGAAAGGGTGCTGATTTTGAGGGGTTGATCGGCAATTGCTACTTGAGCAGGATGACAGTAAAATCTGATGAGAACCACGAGATGGCCAGTGGAGTAATCATTTTAACTAGAACTCAATGTTTTGTGGTGGTTCGATTGCAGTCATGGGACAAGTGGAGGGTAGTGGGGGTTTGGGTCTTTAATCAGTCACTTCGATTTAATAATTACCTCTTCTTTACCAACTCATGATTTTCTGTAGTTCCAGTCTTTTCAACGGTTAAGTGCTTGATCGTGACGCCCCTCATGCTCACGATGGTTGATTTTGATGGATGCGCTAACCGTTTTCCTCTTTTGGAGCTTTCGATGGTTAAGGTGATCTTAGATCCAATTTTTAGGTTGCCGAAAGCTGGGATTTTCGGTGGCTAATGAACATTGAGACATTCGCCTAAGCCACCAGAAGCTGTCGTTTAAAAATTTCATTAAAAACCGGATTCAATGAGCTTTCGGCAATTAATGTAGTCCTGAGTCCAATTTTCAAGATGCCGAAAGCTGGGCTTTTCGGTGGCTAATGAACCATTGAGATGTTCGCCTAAGCCACCGAAAGCTAAACTTTGAATTTTATGAAGAAACAGAGCACAAGGCGTTCCAACTTTATTAGACACACACAAATATTTCATAATGTACACTGAAATCTTGATCGCTATGCAAAAAATATATTTTCTGAGTTTGACCTATTGAAGACTAATTTATTTAGGAGATAACACATTATTTAGAGTTGGATGCTATAGTGCATGCCTTATCTCCTGGGTAAAAAGAATTGAATTAAGAACGGGTCATAGTGGGTTGAAATATTTATTTAAGCAACAGACCTTAAATGCAAGATAGACAAAATGGATAGAATTTCTATATTAGTTTGATTTCTAAATCAAACATATTAAAGGACAGGAGAATAAGGTTATAGATGCACTCAACAAAAGAGAACATATAATGCATGTTACAACTATTCTCATGTGCAAATCATATTTAAAATCCAAAATTCTTGAAGTTGTTATTTGAGATCAACATTATATTCAAGTAAAAGAAGGGCTACAATAGGAAAATTTACAATAGAATTTTAAAGGATATATGTTGGAAAATGATGGGATTCTTATGAATAATAATAGAATCTACATTCCTAAATCCGTTGAACTAAGAAAGTTGGTAACAGATGAAATACAAAAGGTACCATATGCAGGACATACTGGATATCAAAATACTATTACAGTAGTAAAAAATCAATAACTTTGGCTAAGAATGAATAAATACATAGCTAAGTACATAGCAATATGTATGGAGTGTCAAAACGTAAAGGTTAAGCATGGACATCTAGCGGGATTGCTTCAGCCATTGCCAATTTCAGAATTGAAATTGGATATGGTGACAATTGATTTTATCACCAAATTTCCCAAGACCACAAAACAACATGATTCAATCATGGTAGTAGTGGATAAGTTGACAAAGGTTGCACACTTCATTTCAATTAATTCAACTCATAAGGTAACTAACATAACATAAACTTATATGAAGGAGATTCCAATATTGCATGGAATACCCAGGGCAATTTTTTTAGATAGGGATTCAAAGTTTACTTCATTTTTTTGGAAAGGACTACTTAAAGGATTTGGGACAAATGTGAATATGAGTACAACACATCCATCATGGAAAAATGGACATACTAAGAGGTTCAATCTACTTAGTATTGAAGATATGCTCAGAATGTATGTGATTGACCAACCATTAAAGTGGGAAGATTATTTGCATTTGGTAGAGTTTGCTTATAATAATGGGTATCATCCATCTTTAGAGATGAGTCCATTTGAAGCCATGTATGAAAGAAAATGCAATACTTCAATATGATGGGATAATCTAGCCGACATAGTGGTTGTTGGGACATAATTGCTGAAAGAAATGGAAGAGGGGATGGTTTAGATAAAACAGAATTTAAAAACAACACAAGGCGAGCAGAAAAGTTATGCAACAAAGGAAAAATAGCAAGAGAATTCAGAATTGGTGATCATGTGTATCTAAAAGTCAGGCCAAAGAAAAGTTCCCTAAAGATTGGGATATTTCCTAAGATACTGCCTAGATATTGTGGGCCATTTGAAATATTATCTAGGATAGGGCCCATTGAATATAAGCTTGCATTGTCTCGATGCAAAAATAGTGCATAATGTCTTTCATGTGCCTTTATTGAAAAAGTATGTGTCTGATCCTAACCACATTATTGATTGGGCCTTGATTCAGGTTGAACCAAAAGGAGATATATTGGTGCTACCAATCCATATCCTTGATAGGAAAGTCATGTTGCTCCAGAAAAGGGCCATTAGGAAAGTAAAGGTCCAGTGGACTCATTACATCACTAAATAAGTAATGTGGGAGTTGGAGGATACTATGCGGGAAACATTCCCGCACTTGTTCTAAAATTTTGAATATGTACATAGTGCTGATATGCACCGAGGACGGTGCATAGATTAAGGGGGAGGGGAATTTAACACCCCATTTTTACTCTAGAATGTAATGATGTAAATATGTTAATATTGATGAAATGACTAAAATCCCGATACAAATGGTCTAGCATGACCAAATTATGTACTTATGTACATTTTTACTTTGATATAAACATCCATGAATATTATAGACTAAGATGATGAAGAAGAGATGGGGAGTTGTAATTCCACAAGAGGGAGAGTGAGAAGGGAGTTAAAGGGGGAGATAATTCTAGTGACTTATAATTTAACTCAATATCCCTATTATTCCTCCATTATCCTTAATTTGATAAAAGATTCTTTAATTAAAGTGCATTAGCCTTAACCTAAGTTAATTATCCTAAACCTTGGGATTATTGGGGGGAGGGGAAGTTGAACTCCCCATGAGTGCCATTTGTCTAGCCGTCACATGCCACTTGAATAGTTCTCAACAGGCAATAAATTATTTAGAACTAGTTCATTATGCCATCATTATGCTATCATTTAGTTGTCATTAGCTATCAGCTTTGAACTTCCATCATTAGCACGATAGCCTAGATCCATTACTAGTGTTATAGCCTAGACCCATACTCGAGAATGGAAATGTTCTATGGATTCCTTAGTCAGCCTATGATGAATCCCTGGAACGGAATTATGTAAAAATCCCGAGGGATTGTTAACTAAAAGAAGGGATCCCCATTCCTTGGATTATGTAGGCTAATGGGGGAGTATTGCTAGTGGATTAGGATGGTTGTAGTAGGAACACTCGATACCTTCTTGTGTATTACTAGCCCCAACTTGAGGGTGGATTTTGTTATAGAGAAAGCTGGTATAATATAGTGCCTACGGCTGGGAGGAACATCCTTGGTCTATAGTCAGTTGAGTTATATTTTCAGATAAGTTTCCATATGTATATGAAATGTTTAATACTTATATATGTTATGTTATATACTTATTTATGGTTATTTAATAATTTAAATGCATGAAATTAGTGGCATTGGGTGAATGCATTCATGTAGAAATCGCAAGTAACATTTTCATATATATTAAATTAAGTACAGTTGATCATATTTTTTAACTATGTTGTAATTTATAATTAACTTAATGTAAAAAACAAAATTGAGTATGAGAGGAAATTTTGGGTAGTAGTTTGAGTTTCCTATGACCCTAATGTCACCATGAGGTCACCAGGTATGTGACATAATAATACCATATAAAGGTAGGCATGGAATAATAAGACGTGATTATACTCCTCCATCATTCACACTTACTCTAACAAAATAGAAAATTGTGTGCTTCAATATGTCATCACATAGATCTCCCATATTTTGTAAAGATCAAGTATAATTTCTGAGTGCTTAAAATGAAATAATGAAGTGAAGAAGTTTGATAGTAGTAAATTAAAAGGATATCTCATGACCTAATCAAAATGTGTAGACCTTTCTAGATTTGTTAAGGCTTTATATTGTGCCCTTACAAGGACTGGCTTGAAACTTATTTGGACCTCTCTAGTGATTGAAATATAGACAACTTGAAAAATTGGAACATTGACTAATGATATAAAACTTTCAACTCTCTATCATTAAAACAAAATCCATTGAAACGGATAATATTTGTATTAAAAGTTGTTGTTTCATTGTACAACATAGAAATACAAATAAATGAGATCTTTCTAGGAGTCAAACATTTAGAAATTTTCTAAGGTTAAAAATTGAATCCTATAGATTGCGTCGTTTATCTTGCACGAAATTGTAACATAAATACCTACCGGTATAGTTACTAAGAAACCAATATAATAACACAATAATCTTGTAAAACATGGAAGAACCTAGAGTCAGAAAAATCCATGCCCACTACAGGCTTATTACTTTATTTATGATAATAACTTGAGCTCATCTTCCACATGTTCTATTTCCACAAATAAAATGATATGACACCATTTGTAGTGATCATTAACCCTAAAATTGACTCACAACAAATATATAGAACCCTTATACTTCAAATATAACCAAAATATATTCACCATAAGAATAACACCAAGATATAGATAAAGATACTTTAGGTAGGGTAACACCATAAAATACTCCTTAACGAAGGAATCATTCCATAATCATTTCTTGCTACAAAAAAATAAATCAAACATATCTCATGCAACGATAGTCATGTATGTTTATACTTATGAGTATTCCTAGGGAGTCTATGCAAACTACCCCTTATTATTATATTATTTTCTCTGACTACCTAGTGAGCCTATTTATTACCCATCAATTACAAAGTGATATTATTCCATCATTATGGTCGCATTGCATACAATACCCCCTTGGGTACCTCCCTGAGTGAAAACTATCCCTTATTATTATATTATTTTCTCTAGCTACCTACTGAGCATATTTATTACCAATCAACTACAAAGTGAGATTATTCCATCAATATGGTCGCATTACATACAATATCCCCTTGGGTACCTCACTGAGTACCCCATATTATCATCCCTAGGTATATAACATTCAACTTCCCTTCAGATGTTTCGTCCTCAAAACATGAGAGAATACCATATAATATGATCTACTAATCAACATAGCCAATTGGTATGAAGCACAAGCATCCATCCATCCTAGTGAAATGTGGACATGGGGTCAACATGCTTCCTTGACACCTGGATATTAATTATGGTTACTCCTCTAGTTCCATGTTATTTTTGTGTTATTATGTTATCTCCATACATTGATTTTAGTCCTCCATGTTCCTCCATATTGGTTGCCTTTTTTATTCCATGTTTGTTGATGCTCCCAACCTTTCCTTGACGACTATTGTTTCTCATGGTGCATGGATGTCGATAGATTGCAACCTTAGTTATTGGCTCTTCTTTCTTTAACCCTTAAACCTATTGTTCCTTGGGGTCATATAGCTCCTTAGCATCTTCTTCATGTTTGCATCCTTCGTGGGGATTTTCTTCATGTGCTTCTATAGATTTTACTTATCTTTATTTAACCCTGGAATACGCATCTATCATGTTTGCAGATGATTCAAATATTTTACCTTCAAGGACTTCTTCATGTACCCCCATGAGCCTTTCTTGTTTATTAAAAGAAATATCTTGTAATGTAACACACACACACACACACACACCAAAGCTTCAACAACTTCTTTTGTACATTAATATTAACTATACCAAAAGATTCCATCCACGGGTATCCCAAAACAACATTCACATCATTCACATTTATATCATAAAAATATGAATGCAACACATATTTATCCATGGTAATTTCCAAATATTTAAAAAATTGAACATTTTCACCCTCTACATGTGTGCTTTGAATTTGCTTTGTGGGGACTTGAAACAATTTTTTAGTCAAATTGAAATTAATGAGATTATACTTGCTACTAGGGTTTATAGAAACAATAATTTTTTTTCTATTAAATACATCCATAAACCTATAATGGGAAGTTTGTGAATGAAAATAAACCCTTATGGTGGATTTTATCCTTTGGCGCTTTCTTTGTCAGGATTCCAAGGCGAGATTGAAATGTTAAGTCATGACCAATCACTATCCTTGTCCCCCGCTACCCTGTCTTTTTGTTGGGAACTCACTTGGTGGGCATGCCTCTGTTGGGATTCAGGTTCAAGACACTCCTCGGGTGCTCCTTTGTTGGGTGCTCCTTTGGGCACTCCTTGGACGCTCCTTGGGTGTTCCTTAGGGTTTCTTCTTAGGCATTCCTTGGGGATGCTGATCCATTGGGCTCTCCTTGGACACTCCTTGGGCGCTTTTGTTGAGTGCTCTTAAGCTCTCCTTGCAAATGCTCCTTGGGTTCTCCTTGATGAGCTCTCCTTGGGTGCTCCTTGTTGGGTGCACCTTGGAGCTACTCCTTGTTGTGTGCTCCTTGTTGGGTGCTCTTGGGAACTCCTTGGAGATTCTCCTTGCATCCTCTACTTGAGGATGTTCCTCATGAGTGCTCTGTGTTAGGCGCTCCTTGTTGGTCGGTCCTTTTTGGGTGGTCCTTGTTGGGCGCTCCTTGTTGGGAGCTCCTCGAGCGTTCCTTGTTGGGTGACCCCTGTTGGACACTCCTTAGGTGTTCCTTGCTGGGAGCTCCTTGGAGCTACTACTTGGGCACTCCTTGGATCTTCTCCTTAGGTTCTCCTTGTTGGGCGCTCCTTGTTGGGTGCTCCTTGCAATTGCTCCTTGGGATCTCCTTGGGCACTACTTGGAGATGCTCCTTTGATATACTCTCTTTGATGCTCCTTGTTAGTAAATTTGAGTTTAAAATGTTAAGTCGTGACCAATCCCTCTCCTTATCTCCCACTACCTTGTCTTTTTTATAATTGTTCTTCACAACTTTAGAACATTTATCTAAAAATACATTTTTAGATTCTTCATTTGAAAGTTTCTCCATCTTTTCCTAGACATGTGATGTTCACTTGTAGTGATACTTCTTCAAAGTATGAGACCATTTGTTCCAAACATCTTTTTTATACTCGATATCATAAAGTCTAAAATTAGTGCATCAAGGTCAATTGCCATGAACCATATGGTAGCATTTTCCCTTAGATTAAAATATAATTCATGTCTCCAAGTAGAGGGTTTCTTGGTCTCTTAATAATATATGTATGCTTCAATACTAATACCATTAGAGTGTCCTATCAAAAACATATTTCTTGCTATAACTCCAAAATTTGATAGAGATTTGAAGAAATCACTCACTTTTGGTGCAACAAACTTAAAATGTGCACAACTCCCCAATATTTCTCAGAATCTCTATTATAGCCATGATTATGACATGCAATGGTGATTTTCATATGCAATTGTTTGATGTAAATTTGGTCACTCTACCCAAATTTATCAAGTCTGCAATCTACACGACAATCATCGAAAAAACCCTAAAAATAATTAATTTTAAATTGACAATAACTTCACTTCCCAGACTCTATTTTGGACCCCAAAAAAATGAAATTGGGTGTATCGACGAGAGGAAAACGAATATACAATTGGTTTATTCATATTCTCCATAGAAGGTTTCAAAAATCGAGATAAATTCCACCATCCTCTTTTTTCCTTCAAAAATATATACACAATTTTTTGCCAATTTTTCATCCCAAGAAAGTATTCTAATACCACTTGTAGTAATCTTAACCTAGAAATTGAATCACAACAAAGATATAGAACCCTTATACTACAAAATAACCAAAAGACATTCACCATAAGAATAACACCAATATATAGAGAAAGACCCTTAAGATAAGATAACACTATCAAATACTCCTTAAGGAAGGAATCACTCCACACATCATGCTTGCAACAAAACTATATATCTAACATAACTCATACAGTGATACTCATGTATATTTATACTTTCTCATGAGCATTCCTAGGGGGTCTACACCAACTCCTTTTTATTATACTATTTTCTCTAACTACCTAGTGGGCCTATTTATTACCCATCAACTGCAAAGTGAATCTATTCCATAATTATATACACATTACATACAACATCCCCTTGGGTACCTCCCTAAGTACCCCATATTATCTTCCAATAACTTCCACATGTTTCATTTCCAGGCCCTCCAAGAACTTGTTAGATTATTTTTTCTTCTTTTGCAAAATTTGAGGCAAATTGGATTAACATCCTTGGATTTGATGCCACAAACTAGGTGCTCCTAGCAAATCCTAGAATTCATTGGTAGAGCATCTACAATCAACTTCAAAATTCTCAGTTTTCCTCTTCTATTGAGTCTAAATCTCCAATAACTCTACATGACCAATATTATGAGCTTCATCTTACCTATAAACTATGTTCTTCATATGGGAAATGGCTACATGGTAATCTGTCAAAAGTCTCACCTACCTCCTCAAAGCTCGTCACAAGTCCAAATACCAATGCATAAGATCATGCTAAATTCAAGCAGTAAACAAGCTAGACCATATTCCATAATAATCACACCTCTGTACTCCATATTAATTCTAGCCGAAATATGAACCTACTCCTCCATCATGAAAGAAGTTCGTGAAAGTACCTATGGAATTGAGGGTGATAATATCTATCCCATCTACTTAAATGCACTTGGGCCACATGCCTTGCACTAGATTATTCATTGTGATAATGAACTATGACCATCAAAACTAATTTTGGGGATTTAGGATATGGCTATAACCCATGCTTTTATCCTCAATAATATATTCTCACATCCAAAAAAAGGCTTTGTTAACCAGGTGATATGCTTGGCAATTTTGATCTCCCAACACATGAAAGAAATCTACCAACTCAAACCTCTACACTTCCTTTCGTATTCTATAAGTGAGCCTTACCAAATTACAGTCCTTCAGGATGGTAGAATGTTGCATGTGTCTAATGATGATTAAAGAGTCTGCTACAGCTAAAGAGTCTCATGATTCTCCTTGAGTCAAGAGTCATGAGTCCTTGTAAAAGAGCCAACACCTCAATTCAATGTTAGTTGCTTCACCTAGTTCCCATTTGAAGCGAGTTTCATGTATTCTCTGGGGATCATATACAATCACCCTTGCACTTGTCATCCTTAAAAGTATACTTTTTTGTTCATTAAAATATCATTAGCTATTTAAGTGTTAGTGTAATCTTCTTAAGTTACTTATTTAGCATATATTCATTACACCAAAAGCAACGAAGTATATGTAAAATGCAAATAAATATGTCACATTACTAATCAACTGGAAAAATAATTGAATCTACTATGAATATTTGAAAAAGAAAACAATCTATCATAACTTTAACTAAATTAAATCTATTAAAAATTTATATTTAACTTTTTTTATTCACTTTTAACATTTTATAAAATAGAGATGAAATTAAATTTCTTATCATAAGAATTAAATTAAAATTCTTGCACGTAAATAGCAATTCTAATTAAAACAATATTATAATCGTAAAACCATCCATAACTTCATGGATCTATCCTTTACTAATCCTCTATTCCTATTGCTAAATTATCTTATATTATAATTTATTTTAAATTCTTAATATCATATTTTAAATTATCATGGCTAATGCAATTAATAAGCGTGAAGCCCAAACAAGTCCTGTCACTAATCAAATCTAATGAATGTCAATGATGTTTGAAGGTTTCCAATGGAGTGAGTGCATGTTCCACTATAAACATGTATAAAGTGCATAATATATTTCAAACAGGAGTTACTCGAAGTAGCTGAGAGCTACCACTTTACAATTCTGTATAGTTTAGTAATTAATTTTATTTTTAAAAATAATATAGGCATGGGCATGGGCATGGGCATGGGCATGGGCATGGGTATGGTTTTTATGCTATTATTAACTTAATTTTTTTTCTTCCCAAAAACAGTTATTCGAAGTAGCTGAGGGCACAACTTTACAATTCTGTACAGTTTAGTTATTAATTTTACTTAGAAAATAAGCATAGGTGTATGGGCATAGATGCCATGTCATTAATAACTTTCAAAAGATAGTATTAGCAAGGGCATGCGCATGGTCACTATGTCAATAATAACTTTGTTAAGAGATATTTCTTGGGAGATTATTGATTTTTATTTTATTTTTATGGAGCAATGGATAAGTCTAAAAGTGGTGTTTGAAGGAGCACATTTGCACTAATCGTCCAAGCATAGAGGTGGGCTCTCTATACCATGACCAAGGAAGCTCATGTTGACTTTCTAAATCTTTTTGTGTGCTTTAAGCTGTATCAAATTTGTGATGAACAATCACATTACACAGCAAGTTGGACGATATAAAAAATACACGTGTTATTACCATAGTTGGCTTCTCAACCCTCATTTGTGGTCCTCTAATAATGAGTAATCACCTTACATAGCAAGTTGGACGATATGAAAAATACACGTGTTATTACCATAGTTGGCTTCTCAACCCTCCTTTGTGGTCCTCTAATAATGAGTTCTTGACTCTTATCCTAACTACATTGGAAAATGATAAACAATTTAACAATGACCATTAGGTTGTCATTGCACCTATCCCAAAACCAACTTGTGACACCAAATGACAAAGATGATATTGATGTATATACAAGTTGGATTATGACAATAGCTAGTAATCATTGTCTTAGATATGTGTTATCTCTTAGTTTTGTGCTTTAATGATGAGACTTATTATTCTTTTTTCTTACAATTCAAGTGGCTTTCTCAAGGATATATTTTATTTTATTGATGTATGTTGGGAAAACAATTTTAATAAAGGTGGTGATAGGTGATTTTGACTATTTTTTAATATTCAAGTTATAATATTAAAAATATCAAAAAATATCATATATCATTTTTGGGATTATCTGCATAAAATAAGTCATTAATATATGACCCTATCCATGATTAATAGTCACAATTGATCAATTTCTCTTTCTTTTGAATACTCCACTTAGCACTCATTGCATCAGTCGATGCTCATAGGGGTGAACAAATGAGATTGAAACTAGTTAAATGAATCACATAACATCAATCATCACCTCCAAGGTTTGCACCCAATAACCAAAACTTCCTGGGAGATCAACCATCCCAAGACTCCTCTTGATCAAGAATGGTTAACTATGGAGTTTTGCCCACAATCGATCTCACTTAGATTGCTTAATCCCATTTGAAAGAAAATGGAAACTATTATGCCTTATGAATTATTCAACTGGAGCTCCTTTAATTCTTATATTTAAGTATTGTCGAGATTTTGCATTCCAACATATTATACATCATTTTTTGGATTATCTAAGTGGAGCAAGTTATTTAATTATGACCCATATCCATGAGTATTAGTTGCAACTAACCAACTTCTCATGATTTTGAATAGTTCACTTAGCACTCATTGCATCGGGTGATGCTCACATGGGTGAAGAACTAGGATTGAAACTAGTGAAATGGATCACATAGCATCTATCATCACCTTCGAGACTTGCACTCAGTAACCAAGACTTCCCAAGGGGTAACCATCATAAGATTCTGTTGTCTCAAAAACGCTTAATTGTAGAGTTTTCCTAACATATTATATATCATGTTTGGGATTATTTACATATAATAAATTAATCTATATCCCATATCCATAAGTATATTTAGTTGCAACTAACAAATTTCTCCTTATTTGAATATTCCTCTTAGCACTCATTGTATCAAGTGATAGTCATAGGGGTGAATAATTGTGATTAAAACTAGTAAAATGAATCACATAGCATCAATCATCACCTATGGAGTTTGCACCTAGTGGCCAGGACTTCTCAAGAGGTCACCCATCCCAAGACTCCTCTAGCTCAAGCATGCTTAACTATGGAGTTTTCCCCAATCAAGCCAACTTAGTTGGCTATGAGCTATTCAATTAGAGATTCATTGACTCTTATATTTAAGTATTGACAATATTTCCTCGTCCAACATATGATATGGCATTTTTTGGGATTATCTACATAGAGTAATTCATTAAATTATGATCCATATCCATGAGTATTAGTCACAACTAACCAATTTATCATGATTGTGAAACAATTAGCACTCATTACACTGTGTGATACTCACATGGGTGAAGAAGTGGTATTGAAACTAATGAAACAAATCTCATAGCATCAATCATCACCTCCAAGACTTTCACCCGGTAACCAGGACTTCGTGGGAGGTCACCTAATGCAACGAGTGCTAAGTAGACTATTCAAAATAATGAGAAATTGGTTAGTTGCAACTAATGCTCATGGATATGGGTCATAGATTAATGACTTACTTTGTGACAGATAATCCCAAAAATGATATATCATGTGTTAGACTGTGAAATCCCCTTGATATTTAAATATAAGAGTCAAGGTAGCTCCAATTAAATGATTCATAAGGAACAATAGTTTCTAAGGTTTTGCAATTGGGGTAGCAAGCTAAGTTGGCTTGATTGTGGGGAAAAATCCATAGTTAAGCCAAAGGAGCCTCTGGGTGGGTGACCTCTCAAGAAGTCACAATTACTAGTGTAAGCCCTATAGATGAAATTTTTTTCCTTTTGATTCATTTCGCTAGTTTCAATCTCACTTCTTCACAACTATGAGCATCACCTGTCGTAATGAGTACTAAGTGGACTATTTAAAATCAGAAAAATTGGTCAGTTGCAACTAATACTCAAGGATATGGCTAGTATACATAGAGTTGTCTTTGGTGCTTGTTTCTTGGGTTTTTGATCCAATTATGGTATCCCAATGTCTTCATGTCCCAAGACAACAAGATTGGGTGGTTCATGTATATGGATAAGGAGAAGTCATACAGGGAGGATAAGAGTATAGTTGAGATCCTAGTGTATTTTGATGTATCCAAGGGACCCCCCCCCCAAAGATCGAGATCGGTTGGGGGGAGGGTTCTTTCACCCAAAATATTGGCTACAAGAACATTATGTTTTGTTTATTTTAGTGTTGTGAGACAAGTAATATGAAACATAACTCTCCAAGGAGGATATGTGAACCTCACTAGATTGAAGTCCTGGAGACAAAATATTTATAGTGGCAAGATGCTCCAAAAAATACCTTTAGAGTTGATCCGTTGGTGACTGAGGTTCGCTCAATTGTTTCTCTTGGTGATTGTTTACCAAAACAACGCCAATTTTCTTAGGTAAGCTCAATCTCCATTCCCCTTCATTGTTAAATTTTATATCTCCCTTAGACAGAGATATTACAAATGCTATTGAAGAACATTTCTTAAATTCATTGAATAGGGAGGGGGATATATTACAGTTGGTATTAATGAGGGAAGTATTTTTTCATACCCAGATTCAGGTAGACTTAATGTGTCACATAACCCACCAGTCGATTTAGGATTCATTGCTTCCAACCAATCTAGTGTTCCTGTGGAACCAGACAGTGATACTTATGTTTTCCCTTTCCCTAAGGTGATGGGGGGGGGGTGTGCTTCTCTACAAATTTTGTCCAAGGAGGATGGGGTTCATCATATGGCCATGAAATATAGAGATGGTATATCTCGACCTTTGGCCTGATTTTGGGATCCATTTGTCTAGTCTCTAATGGAGGGATCGAATCCCCCCAGTATTTGTCCTTGTCTCAAGTTTTGGGTTCTACAGGCGACCTTTCAAATAGCAAGAATTCAATTGATATATCCAATATAGAAGGGGGGATACCAACACCAAATTGTATAGCCCAGTGTCCTCTGAGGGTGGTGGAGATGGATAAGGGGACCTTGAGAGAAGTGTGGAAATCTTAAGATACATTAAGGGGATCCCCTTCATCTTCCATAAAAGATAGCTGGATAAATAAGCCATTGGTTGTGTACGCATCTAACCCCTCTAAGAAAGGAGTGGCATTAATTAATTCAATCCAGTTTTAGCACATACCCATTCAGAAAAAGAAGGGTACCAAGGGGACTAGATAAGAAAATTATGTTACTCAAGGCTTGGAGGACCTTCATTATGTCCTGGTATTTGTTGGGATCCAAGAAGCCACTGACAGCTCTTCGGCTACTACTACCTTTTGGCCCCTTAAAGTTGCAGTCCAACTCTACCATTGATTAATTATTATTGTCTATTTTAACATCAAGAGGGTGGGGAACCCAACTAAATTTAGTGCCCTTAAGAGATTTTTTTAGAAAATTAAACCAGATCTGGTCTTGATCCAAGAAACCCTTTGTCAAGACATTCAAGCCTATGATATTTTCCTAAAAATATTCCCTGGTTGGGAATGTAGTGTCATTGATGCATGTGGTCATTCAACGGGATTTCTCCTTACTTGGAATCATAGTCTTGCTGATCTAAATCATTTTCATTCTATCGCAGGAATTTTGATGGAAGGGAAGCAAATAGGAATTGAGGAGGAGGTGACTATAATTAAATTTTATGTACCCTATGGTAATCGACAAGAGTTTTGGGATGCACTGGGAAGGTGTGGTGTTTTGAAGGTGCCTTTTATGAATGTTGGGGGGGACATGAACCTGACCTTAGGATCGAATGAATTCTAGGGTGAGATTTCCAGAATAGACCCCTTCTCAAACAAATTTGTGCAATGTTTTCAAGAAAATAACCTAATTGATGTGGTCCATACCCCCATTTCTCCAACTTGGAGAAACATAAGAGTGGGGGGGTTTGTTGTTTCTAAAAGGCTCGAAATATTTTTGTTATCTAAAATTTTGACAGATCATTTATTCAAGTATAGATCTTGGAATCATACCTCTAGGATATCATACCATGTTCCTATCTATCTCCAGGTTGAGATAGAGCCTAGCTCTTTGCATTTCACTTTGAATTTAACCTAGTATAGATGGAATATGAGGAATTTAACAAGCTAGTGAGAGAGGTTTGGTTTAATTCTAAGTGGGGTACCCATGATACTACCATGCATATCCTAGTATCAAAGCTCAAGAAATTGAGAAGGTTAGTTCTCACTTGGGAAAAGGGAAGAAATATAGTCTTTGAGTAAAACTGATCTCAATTGAGAAGAAGATCATCACCTTATTTTCTGACAATACTAATGGGTGTTTTTCCCTAGATGAGAAGGAAAATTTGTTAATCCTGGAAACAAGGAAAATTAGAATACTCACAATTGAGTTGGATACATGGAGGTTAAAGAGTAGAGACGCTTGGCCCAAATAGGGTGACTAAAATTCAAAATTATTCCACAAGCATGATAACCATCGCAGGACAGTGAATTCTATTTGGGAATTAAAAAGTTCCAATGGGATTAGGTTTAGCTTATAGGTAGATCTAGAGGTGGATGTTGTTAAACACTTTGGGGAAATCTTTAAGAATCTCGGGATTCCCAATATAGAAGCTCAGATGGAGGTCATCCAACAATTTTTAAGGTTCTTTTCAGAAGAAGTAGATTTGCATATGGGGCAAGCGGTGACTCTAGGGGAAATTGAGAAGGTCCTGAAATTTTTCTCTAGGTACAAAAGTCCAAGTCCATATGGTTGGACTATGGAATTTTTTTCCCATTTCTTTGATATTGTGGCCCAAGATGTCCTAGATGTGGTGGAGGAATCTAGGGCTAAAGGGTATGTTTTCGGGGGCTTGAACTCAAATTTTATTGCCTTTATTACAAAGAGACGCAATCCTAAGTCCTTCAATGATTAGACCAATTGCACTATCCAATATAGCTTATAAAATAATTGCTAAGGTTATCTCTAATATAATCAAGCATGTCCTGGCTATATGAATTTCTATGGAACAATTTGGGTTCCTATAAAATAGGTAGATCATGGATGCTATAGGGGTGGCTCAATATTTCCTCCACTTGATAAAATATAAGAATCCAAAGGCCTTAATTCTAAATATGGATCTATTTAAGGCCTGTGATAGAGTGGATTGGGTTTACCTATGATTAGTTTTACTTCAAATTGGGTTTCCTCTTCCAATGACATAGTGGATAATCTCATGCATCACATATTCCCATTTTGTTGTTATAATCAATGGCTCCCCCCCTCAAGTTATTTGGTAGTACCAGAGGACTTAGGAAAGGGTACCCTTTATCCCCTTTGCTCTTTCTAATAGTGATTGAAGGGATCAACAAACTCATTAGAAAATCCAAGCAGGAAATGAAGTTGACTGGCATCAAGACTTCTCAAACTCATAAAATTACCCACTTATTTTTTGCTTATGATTTCATTTTGCTTGGAGAAGGGTCAGAAGAGAAATGGAGTATGTACAACAACATTAAAAAAAATTTCCTTGCCTAGTGTATGGAAGTTGACATTTTGAAATCCTGTTTTTTATACAATGAAGTGGACGAGTAAGTTTTACATAAAGTTTTGGAGATCTTCACCTTTAAGGTGGAAAAAATTGAAAGTGGATTTACCTATATGGGTTAATTTCTTAAGCCCAACTATTACTATACCAAAGACTAGGTATAGTTTCTCAAGAAAAGTGAGAACATAATTAGTTGTTGGTGCTTCAAATGGTTATCACTTGGTGGTCGACTAATTCTAGTGAATTCTATTATCGAAGGCATTCTTTCTTACTTGATTCCCATGGATAGGATCAGAGAGTCCATTCTCAATCATATAAGAAGAAGGATGATGAATTTCTCGAGGGGAGAGAAGGTAGACAAAACCAAGTTCCACCTGCTTAAATGGGAAAGGATTTGCTTACCTAATCATTTTGGGGACTAGGGCATTAAGAACCTTAGATGGTTCATTCTGGTTCTAAGTATCAAAAGTATTTGGAGGTCCCTCTTTGGAACAAGGATTTGGTGCCAAGTCATCGTATCAAAATAACTCAAGAGGTATTATGTTGAGGGTTGGTTGAGAAAAGATAGGAAGTTAGTGTCACAAGTATTCAACATTTGGTGTGCTTTCACCAATATGTTTCATTGGTTCATTTATTGGGTCTTCTGGAGAATTGCTGATGGGGTTAAAGTGGCCTTGGGGATTGATCCCTTTCTAGGAATATAATCCTTCTACAAAATCTCTTATTCTTTGGTTTCTTTTATGTATAGTTCAGGATTTACCAATCTTGTTCACATCAAATCAACTGATATTAATATTAATTCTTACATTTACTAGTATGGTACTTTTGATTTGGGTTTAAAATGATATTTGGCATTGGAATGGTCTCATTCATTATAGGAATCAATCATTGTGGAATTAGACTAATTAAGGAAACAAATTTTATGGTTTGGACGTGGAATGAAAAAGAAGGGATGATCTCAGCTAAATATGCTTATGAAGCTATTTTAGTATCAATGTGTTCTATGGACATTCATTGGTGGTACATGATGTTATCGAATCGGTCTATGCCCCTAAATATCAAATACTTTAGTTGGTTGTGCTTGGAAAGGAAAATCTTGACTTATGACAATCTGATGAAGAAGGCCTTTATTGGTCCTAATTTTTGCAGCCTATGTAAATCAACTAAGGAGGAAATAAAAAAAAAATTGTTGACTGCATTTACTATCAAGAGGTTTGTGACCTGATACTTGAAAACTTGCAGACACAACTAAGTTAGAACTTACCTTCCCTCGAGGAAAATCTGGCATGTTGGTTTTCAGTCCATCCCTACTATAAAATATTTCATTTCTTTATAATGTGGGGTATATGGAGGGCACGTAACTCCTTGGTTTTTTAAGATCATTCTCAGAATCTAGTATATGTGTGAATCAACTATTTGAGTATGTTCAAGGATTATTTTAAATCTCTCTATGAAAAAGTCTTAGGTTCTTCAGGATCCTCTCATCATTCCATTTATGCCATATAGTTTTTTCGATGGAGCATCCAACAATCAAAGGTGTGGAGGTTTCATGGCATCTCATATTAACTTAGATCATATTTCCCTTCTAAGGATAAGTACAAGTGTAGGGACCAATACCAGAATTAAACTATTATCTCTTTGGGGATTATTGTGGATTAGGAAAATGGTTCCTCTTTGGGAGATATTATAGCTAGTATTAATGAGAGAAGGATTTTTTCAAACCCGGAGTCATATAGCCTTAATGTGTCACATAATCCACCAGTCGATTTAGGATTCATTGGTTCCAACCACTTTGGTGTTCCTGTGGTAATAGGCAGTGATACTTATGTTTTCCCTTTTCCTAAGGTTATGGGGTTTTTTTTCTCCACATTTTTTCTCCAAGGAGGACGGGTTTCATCCAATGGCCATGATATATATAGATGGTATATCTCAACCTTTTGCGGTATTTGGGGCTTCATTTTTACAATCTCTAATGTAGGGATCAAATCCCCCTAGTCTTTGGCCTTCGCTCAGGTTTCGGGTTCTATATATGACCTTTCAAACTGCAAGGATTTGATTGATATATCCAATATAGAAGGGGGGATACCAACACAAAATTCTATAGCCTAGTGTCCTCCGAGGGTGGTGGAGATGGAAAGGGAGACCCTGATAGAAGTGTGGAAGTTTTAAGATAGATTAAGGTGATCCTCTCCATCTTCCATAAAAGATACCAAGATAAATAAGTTGTTGGTTTTATACGCAAAAAACCCTCTAATAAAGGAGTGGCATCGATTAATTCAATCCAGTTTTAGAACGTACCCATTCGGAAAAAGAATGGTGCCAAGGGGACTAGACAAGAAAACCATGTTACTCAAGGCTTGGAGGACCTTCATTATTTCCTAGTATTTGTTGGGCTCCAAGAATACACTAACAGCTCTCCGGCTGCTACTATATTTTGGCCCCTTAAAGTTGCAGGCCAACTCTACCATTGATTAATGATTCTTGTTTGTTTTAACATTAGGAGGGTGGGGTGCCTAGCTAAATTTCATGCCCTCATGAGAATTTTTTAGCAAATTAAACATGATCTTGTCTTGATCCAAGAAACCCTTTGTCAAGCAGTTAAAGCCTATGATATTTTCCTAAAAATATTCCCTGGTTGGGAATGAAGTGTCATTGATTCGTGTGGTCATTCAGGGGGATTTCTCGTTTCTTGGAATTCTTGGGTTTATTTTCTAAATCCGTTTAATTCTATCGCAGGAATTTTGATGGAAGGGAACCTAAGAGGAATTGAGGAGGAGGTTACTATACTTAAATGTTATGCACCCTATGGTAATCAATAGGAGTTTTGGGATGTAGTGGGAATATGTGGTGTCTTGAAGGTGCATTTTATGAATGTTGGGGGGGACATGAACCTGACCTTAGGATCAAATGAAGTCTAGGGTGAGACTTCCATAACAAACCCCCTCTTGGACTACTTTGTGCACTATTTTCAAGAAAATAACCTAATTGATGTGGTCCATAACCCCATTTCTCCAACTTGGAGAAACATAATATTGGGGGGGGGTTGTTGTTTCTAAAAGGCTCAACATATTTTTGTCATCTATAAGTTTGACAAATAATTTATTCAGGTATAGATATTGGAATCATAGCTCAAAGATATCATATCATGTTCCTATATGTCTCCAGGTTGGGATAGAGCCTATATCTCTGCATTCCACCTTTTAATTTAACCAGTATAGATGGAAGTTGAGGAATTTAACAAGCTAGTGAGAGAGTTTTGGTTGAATTCTAAGTGGAGTACCCATGATACTACCATGCATAGCCTAGTGTTAAAGCTCAAGAAATTGAGAAGGTTAGTGCTCACTTGGGGAAAAGGGAAGAAAGATGGTCTTTGAGTAAAAATAACCTCAATTGAGGAGAAGATCAACACCTTATTTTCTCACAATACTAATGGGTTTTTTTCCCTAGAGAAGAAGGAAAAATTGTTTTGTCTGGAAACAAGAAAAATTAAAATCCTCACAATTGAGTTGGAGACATGGAGGTAAAAGAGTAGAGCCACTTGGACCAAATAGGGTGACTACAATTCAAAATTATTCTAGAAGAATTCTAACCATCGCAAGATAGTGAATTCTATTTGGGAATTAAAAAGATCCAATAGGATTAGGTTAAGATTACATGAGGATGTAGAGGTGGATGTTGTTAAACACTTTGGGGAAATCTTTAAGAATCCAAGGATTCCCAATATAGAATCTCAGATGGAGGTCATCCAACAATTTCCAAGGTTCTTTTAAGAAGAAGAAGGTTTGCAAATGGGGCAAGCAGTGACTGTGGGGGGAATTGAGAAGGTCTTGAAATTTTTCTCTAGGGACAAAAGTCCAAGTCCATATGGATGGACTATGGAATTTGTTTCCTATTTCTTTGACATTGTGGCCCAAGATGTCCTGGATGTGGTGGAGGAATCTAGGGCTAAAGGTTGTGTTTTTGGGGGCTTTAACTCAACTTTTATTGCCTTTATTCCAAAGAGATGCAATCCTAAGTCCTTCAATGACTATAGACCAATTGCATTATGAAATCTAGCTTAGAAAATAATTGCTAAGGTTATCTCTAATATAATCAAGCATGTCCTCTCTAGATGAATTTATAAGGAACAATTTGTGTTCCTATAAAATAGGTAGATCATGGATGTTATAGGGGTGGCTCAAAAATTCCTACACTTGATAAAATATAAGAATCCAAAGGCCTTAATTCTAAAGATGGATCTAATTACGGCCTATTATAGAGTGGATTGGGTTTACCTCTGATTAGTTTTACTTGAAATTGGGTCTCCTCTTCTAATGACATAACAGATAATATCACGCATCACATCTTCCCATTTTGTTGTTATAATCAATGGATTCCCCGCTTAAGTTATTTGGAAGTACCATAGGACTTAGGCAAGGGTTCCCTTTATCCCCTTTGCTCTTTATACTAGTGATTAAAGGGATCACCAAACTCATTAAAAACGCCAACCAGGAAAAGAAGTCAGTTGGCATCAATACTTCTCAAACTCAAAACATTATGCACTTATTTTTTGTTGATGATGTCCTTTTGTTTGGAGAAGGGTCAGAAGAGGAATGGAGTATGTACAAAAACATTATAAAGTTTTTTGCCTTGTGCCGGGTATGGAAGTCAGCATGTTGAAACCCTTTTTTTTATAGAATGAAGTGTAGGAGGAAATTTTACATAAAGTTTTGAATATATTCCCTTTTAAGGTGGACAAAAATTGAAAGTGGCTTTACCTATCTGGGTTAATTTCTTAATCCCAACTATTACAATACAAAATCCTGGGTACAGTTGCTCAAGAAAAGTGAGAATATAATTAGTTGTTGGTTCTTCAAATGGTTATCACTTGGTGGTAGACTAATTCTAGTGAATTCTATTATTGAGGGAATTCTTGTTCACTGGATGTACATGGATAGGATCCCAATGTCCATTCTCAATCATATCATAAGAAGGATGATGAATTTCCTTAGGGGAAGGAAGGTAGACAAAACCAAGTTCCACTTGGTTAAATGGGAAAGGATTTTCTTACCTAATCATTTGGGGGGATAAGGAATTAAGAACCTTAGATGGTTGAGTTTGGCTCTAGGTCTCAAAAGTCTTTGGAGGGCCCTCTTTGGAACAAGTCTTTGGTGTCAATTCATCATATCAAAATACCTCAAGAGGTTTTATGTTGAGGATTGGTTGAGAAAAGATAGGAAGTCAGTGTCACAAGTAGTCAACATTTGGTTTTCTTTCAAAAAGATGTTTCATTGGTTCATTTCTTGGCTTTCCTAGAGAATTGTTAGTGGTGTTAAAGTGGCCTTGGGGATTGATCCCTTTCTAGGAAGAGAATCCTTTTACAAACTCTTTTATTCTTTGGTTTAGTTTATGTATAGTTTGGGATTTACCAGTATTGCTCACATTAAATTAGTTGGTGTTAACATTAATTCTTACAATTAATGGTATACTACTTTTGATTTGGGTTTAACATGCTATTTGGGATTGGAATGGTCTCATTCATTACAAGAATCAATCATTGTGGGATTAGACTAATTAAGGAAACAAACGGTATGGTTTGGGCATGGAATAAAAAAAAGGGATGATCTCAGCTAAATATTCTTATGAATCTATTTTAGTATCAATATGTTCTATGGATAGTCATTGGTGGTACATGATGTTATGGAATCGGTCTATGCCCCTAAATATCAAATGCTTTAGATGGTTGCACTTGGAAAAGAAGATCTTGACTTATGACAATATGATGAAGAGCGACTTTATTGGTCGTAATTTTTGCAGCCTATGTAAATGAACTAAGCAGGACATAACACATATTTTTGTGGACTGCGTTTACTATCAAGAGATTTGGGGCCTGATACTTGAAAACTTACAGACAAAACTTAGTTGGAAGTTACCTTCCCTTGAGGAAAATATGGACTGTTGGTTTTCAGTCCATCCCTGCTATAAAATATGTCCTTTCTTTATAATGTGGGGTATATGGAGAGCACGTAACTGCTTGGTTTTTGAGTATCATTATCAAAATCTTCTATAGGTGGGCATAAATTGTGTGAGTATGTTCAAGGATTATTTTAAAGCTGTCTCTATGAAAAAATCCTAGGTTCTTCAATCTCCTCTCATCATTTCATATATTCCATATGGTTTTTGCGATGGAGCATCCAACAATCAAAGGTGTGGAGGGGCATGGTATTTCATATTGTCTAATATCAGTTTTTTCTTCTACGATGAGTACAATTATAAGGACCAATACCAAAGATGAACTATTATCTCTTTGGGGATTATTGTTGATTAGGAAAATGGTTCCTCTTTGGGAGAAATTACGACCGGTATTAACGAGGGAATGAGTTTTTCAAACCCCAATTCAGATAGAATTAATGTGTCACATAACCCACAAGTTGATTTAGGCTTCATTTCTTCCAACTAGTATGGTGTTCATGTGGTACCAAACATTGATACCTCTATTTTCCCTTTCCCTAAGGTGATGGGGGGGTTTTCTCTGCAACTTTTTTCTAAGGAGGATGGGGTTCATTCTATGTCCATGAAATATAGAGATGGTATATATCAAACTTTGGTAGGATTTGGGGCTCTATTTGTCCAATCTCTAATGGATATATTGAATCCCCCCAGTATTTGGCCTTGGCTCAGGTTTCGAGTTCTATAGATGACCTTTCAAACTGCAAGGATTCTATTGATATATCCAATATATAAGGGAGGATGCCAACACCAATTCTATATCCTAGTGTCCTCCGAGGGTGGTGGAGATGGCTAGGGGGACCCTAAGAGAAATGTGAAAGTATTAAGATACATTAAGGGAATCCTCTCCATATTCCATAAAAGATACCTAGATAAATAAGTCATTGGTTGTGTACACATCCAACCCATCTATGAAAGGAGTGGCATTGATTGATTCAATCTTGTTTTAGAACACACCCATTCAAAAAAAGAAGGGTACCAAGCGGACTAGACAATAAAACCATGTTACTCAAGGCTTGGAGGACCTTCATTATGTCCCAGTATTTGTTTGACTCCAATAATCCACTGAAAGCTCTCTGACTTCTACTACCTTTTGGCCCCTTAAAGTCTCGGGCAAACTCTACCACTGATTAATGATTCTTGTCTCTTTTAACATTAGGAGGGTGGGGTGCCCAACTAAATTTCATGCCCTCAAGAGAATTTTTTAGCACATTAAACTTGATCTGGTATTGATCCAAGAAACCATTTGTCAAGTAGTTAAAGCCTACGATATTTTCCTAAATATATTCGCTGGTTGGGAATTTAGTGTTATCGATGCCTATGGTCATTCAAAGGGATTTCTTGTTACTTAGAATCCTCATCTAGCTGATTTAAATCCTTTTCATTCTATCCCATGAATTTTGATGGAATGCAAGTTAAGAATAATTGAGGAGGAGGTGACTATACTTAAATCGTATGGACCCTATGGTAATCGACAGGAGTTTTCGGATGCACTGGGAAGGTGCGGTGTTTTGAAAACGCCTTTTATGAATGTTGGTGGGGACATGAACCTGACCTTAGGATCGAATGAATTCTAGGGCGAGACTTCCAGAACAGACCCCCTATCGGACTACTTTGTGCAATGTTTTCAAGAAAATAACCTATTTGATGTGGTCCCTACCCCCATTTCTCCAACTTGGAGAAGTTAAAGAGTGGGGGGGTTGTTGTTTCTAAAAGGATCAACATATTTTTGTTATCTAAAAGTTTGACAGATAATTTGTTCAAGTATAAATCTTGGATTCATAGCTCGAGGATATCATACCATGTTCCTATATGTCTCCAAGTTGAGATAGAGCCTAGTTCTCTGGATTACGCCTTTGAATTTAAACCAGTATAGATGGAAGATGATGAATTTAACAAGATAGTGAGAGAGTTTTGGTTGAATTCTAAGTTGGGTGTACCCATGAAACTTCCATGTATAGCCTAATGTCAAAGCTCAATAAATTGAGAAGTTTAGTGCTCACTTGGAGAAAGGTGAAGAAAGATAGTATTCAAGTAAAGCTCATCTCAATTGAGGAGAATATCAACACCTCATTTTCTTACAATACTAATGGGTGTTTCTCCCTAAAGGAGAAGAAGAATTTGTCAAGTCTAGAAACAAGGAAAAGTAAAATCGTCACAATTGAGTTGGAGACATGGAGGTAAAAAAGTAGAACCACTTGGACCAAATAGGGTGACTGCAATTCAAAATTGCTCCACAAGCATGCTAACCATCACAGGACGGTGAATTCTATTTAGGAATTAAAAATTTCCAATGGGACCAGGTTAAGCTTACAAGCGGATCTAGAGGATTTTTTTAAACACTTTGGGTAAATATTTAAGAATCCAAGGATTCCCAATATAGAATCTCAGATAGAGGTCATCCAACAATTTCCAAGGTTCTTTTGAGAAGAAGAAGGTTTGCAGATGGGGCAAGTGACTATGGGAGAAATTAAGGTCCTTAATTTTTTCTCTAGGGACAAAAGTTCAAGTCCATATGGTTGGACTATGGAATTTTTTCCCATTTTTTTCACATTGTGGCCCAAGATGTCCTAGATGTGATGGAGGAATCTAGGGCTAAAGGGTATGTTTTGGGGGGCTTGAACTCAACTTTTATTTCCTTTATTCCAAAGAGATGCAATCCTAAGTCCTTTAATGATTATATATCAATTGCACTATGCAATCTAGCTTATAAAATAATTGCTAAGGTTATCTCTAATATAATCAAGCATGTCCTCGCCAGATGCATTTCTAAGGAACAATTTGGGTTCCTATAAAATAGGTATATCATGGATGCTATAGGGGTGTCTCAAGAGTGCCTCCACTTGATAAAATCTAAGAAGACGAAGGCCTTAATTATAAATATGGATCTAATTAAGGTCGGTGATAGAGTGGATTAGTTTTACCTCTGATTAGTTTTACTTAAAATTGGGTTTCCTCTTCCAATGACATAGTGGATAATCTCATGCATCACATATTCCCATTTTGTTGTTATAATCAATGTCTCCCCCCTCAAGTTCTTTGGCAATACAAGAGGACTTAGGCAAGGGTTACCTTTATCCCCTTTTCTCTTTATAATAGTGATTGAAGGGATCAACAAACTCATTAGAAAATACAAGCACGAAAAGAAGTTGGTTGGAATCGGTGACTTCTCAAACTTAGAACATTACCCACTTAATTTTTTATGATGTCCTTTTTTTGGAGAAGGGTCAGAACAAGAATGGAGTGTGTACAACAACATTATAAAGTTTTTTCCTTGCCTTGGGTATGGAATTCCGCATGTTGAAATTCTTTTTTTAATACAATGAAGTGGAGGAGGCACTTTTATAGTTTTGGAGATCTTCCCTTTTAAGGTGGACAAAATTGAAAGTGGCTTTACCTATCTGGGTTAATTTATTAAGCCCAATTATTACTATACCAAAGACTGGGTATAGTTTCTTAAGAAAAGTGAGAATATAATTAGTTGTTGGTGCTTCAAATGCTTATGATTTGGTGGTAGAATAATTCTAGTGAAGTATCTTCTTGAGGGCATTCATGTTTACTAGATGTCCATGGATAAGATCCCAGTTTCCATTCTTAATCATATCACAAGAAGGATGATGAATTTCTTGAGGGGAGGGTAGGAAGACAAAATCAAGTTTCATCTGGTTAAATGGGAAAGGATTTGCTTACCTAATAATTTGGGGGGCTAGGGCCTTAAGAATCTTAGATGGTTCAGTCAAGCTCTAAGTCTCAGAAGTCTTTGGAGGGCCCTCTTTGGAAAAAGGATTTGGCGTCAAGTCATTGTATCAAAATACCTCAAGAGGTATTATGTTAAGGATTGGTTTAGAAAATATAGGAAGTTAGTGTCACAAGTATTCAACGTTTGGTCTGCTTTCACCAAGATGTTTCATTGGTTCATTTGTTAGCTCTCCTAGAGAATTGGTAATGGGGTTAATGTGGCTTTGGGGATTGATCCATTTCTAGGAAGAGAAACCTTCTACAAAATCTCTTATTATTTGGTTTCTTTTATGTATAGTTTGGGATTTACCAGTCTTGGTCACATTAAATCAGCTGATGTTAATATTAATTCTTACAATTACTGGTATACTACATTTGATTTGGGGTTAACGAGTTATTTGGCATTGGAATGGTCTCATTCATTGCAGGAATCAATCATTGTGAGATTAGACTAATTAAGGAAACGAACGGTCTGGTTTGGGCGTGGAATAAAAAAGGAGGGATGATCTCAGCTAAAGATGCTTATCAAGATATTTTAGTATCAATATATTATATGGATAGTCATTGGTGGTACATGATGTTATGCAATCAGTTTATGCCCCTAAATATCAAATTCTTTAGTTGGTTGTGCTTGGAAAGGAAGATCTTGACTTATGACAATCTGATGAAGAAGGCCTTTATTGGTCCTAATTTTTGTATCCTATGTAAATCAACTAAGGAGGACATAACAAATATTTTAATGGACCGCATTTCTGATCAAGAGGTTTGGGGCCTGATACTTGAAAACTTGTAGACACAACTTAGATGGAACTTACCTTCCCTTGAGGAAAATCTGGCATGTTGGTTTTCAGTCCATCCCTACTATAAAATATTTCCTTTATTTATAATGTGGGGTATATGGAGGGAGTGAAACTCCTTGGTTTTTCAAGATCATTCTCAAAATCTAGTACAAGTGGGCATAAACTATTTGAGTATGTTCAAGGATTATTTTAAAGATCTCTTTGTGAAAAATTCCTAGGTTCTTCAAGCTCCTCTCATCATTACATATATTCCATATGGATTTTTTTATGAAGCATCCAACAATCAAAGGTGTGAAGGGGGTGTGGTCTTTCATATTGAATCAAATCAAATTTTCCTTCTAAGGATGAGTACAAGTATAGGGACCAATACCAGAGCTAAACTATTATCTCTTTGGGGATTATTGTGGATTAGGAAAGTGGTCCCTCCTCTCTCAAGGTTTCTATTTTAGAACACTGGTGCAATAGGATCAAACTTTTGCTAAGCACCTTTCACGTTTCGCATGTCTACATGGAGATGAAGACTTTGGTGGATGAACTGTCCAAGAAAGCTAAGGACAGCATTGAAGGACTTCTATTTTATGAACCGTTCCTTGATTTTGACTTAAAAAGCTTTGATACTCTTAAGTCTTACTAGCACATGTTAGTGACTTTTTTTGTAGGGATGGCTTAAGAGTTTTTTAGCACTTTTGGGACTTTGTGTAGTTTTTTTGCACAACTCTATTGGATTAGTATATTATGCACTACTTTGTAGCTCTTTTCAAAGTTGGTTTATAGATCTTTCCAAAACTGTGGTGGTAGCTATATGTGGACTCTCTGGTCTGAGTTTTGTTTTTTCCAATCCCCCATAACTAATACTACAACATTATGTAATTGATTATTACCTTTGATTCTGCTTGAATATCACGTAAATGGTTTTTCCCTGTTGAAAAAAAAACAATGTAAAAAATGATATATCAGATATTAGACTACGAAATTCCCTCAATACTTAAGAAATATCATTTCTAGCAAAATAAGATGATTTATTTATATATTATCAATTAAAACTAAAACTAAAAACATAAACCAAATTAAAATTTTCCACCACACAAAATTGCAATATATTAAAAAAAATCATAATACTTTTAACAAATTCAACATAATCTTCACATATAGATATAATGAGTCTCAAATTCCAACCCTACCTGAACAATACAAGGAACCTGACCACATTCCAAGAGAATGAACAGCCTACCCTTTTAGGACCTAGGGCCTCTTACCATGGACGTGATAGTGTCAAAAAATTTGATGAAGTTTGACTCCTCTTTGTCTTTGATCAACATTAAAGCATCATCCAAAATGGACAATTTCCACTTTCTAATTTAAGGCGTAGGGATACTCTCCCTCCAACCATTTAACATATTGAAAATTTTATTTATAAGATTAGACACACATGTCCCATTAGACCCCACCCCACCAAGTGTCATAAAAACCAATGGGATCTGGGAAATGAATAAGTACTTTGTTCCCCACCTATATTCATCTTATTTATTGTACTTTGTTTAACTAGAAATCATGTATTATGTATTTCTTTTACTTTGTTTCTTGTATTTCTTTTACTTTGTTTCTTCCTGTATTATGTCGATCATGGCCTTTCTTTCGTGTTCTTCGACACTGTAATCCAAATCCATGTTGAATGCATTGATGAACTACCTCAATGAAGAAAAACTTTTGCAAGCAAAACCCTCATACCAATTTCTGACGGATAAGTTGTCTTCTAGGTGAAGAGATAGCAGAAATAGCCTCATCCTGATGTCTTCATGCACAATGTTGCTTGCCCGGATGAATTGCATGAATTCCTGCACATGTGTTGTTGCATGGTACTTATACTGTTGAAACAATGGGAAAAGTGCCTTCCCGCCATCTTGAATGGCATACTTGTGTGGAAATACTGGAATGCATGAAAAAACCAATGTATCCATCCACAATTTGTAATTAGACGCCATCTCGTCAAGCTTCCTTGTCTCTGAAGAGAACTTCTTTATTTTTCTTTGATTGGAGTCATCAGGAAAGACCTGCCACATTAGTTAAACAAATCTCACCACATTACTAAACAAAATAAGGGCGTACCTGATTGATGGGGTTGGTCTATTTCTTTGTGGAGTCATCAGGTAATCCTGTAGGTTAGTCCTTTCAAAAATGTATGCAATCATATACAATTAGGACTTAAAAACTTACCAAAGTGTTGTTCTTTACTAGATAATTCACCTCAATTAATTTGAGGTCCCCGACAATGACGCAAAAATGTTACTGGTTAAAATGGTAGTCCAAACCACCGGTAAGCATGTGAGTAGAAAGTGACCATTGTCACCTTAGTCAACTTCTCCCAACTGCTTCGGAAGAATAAGCCTCCGAGGGGAGAGCCTTATTTTGACCCTATATGGACACTAAATACCAAAATGTTCTCTTTCGAGGTTATTAGTGATTAGTTCCTAATGGAGTCAAATCATAAAGAGTGGAAAATGGATGTACTACGTACAGTTTCAATTCCTTCAATGATNTAAGAAACACAATGTTATCATACAACATTATAAGCGTATATATATATATATATATATATATATATATATATATATATAACAGTATAATGTCAATTGATAATTTGAGTGTCACCATAATAACATGCATTTATCTCATCAATATGCCAAGTGAAAACAATGTTGTATCGCAGCAGTATAATCACCTAGAGGTCTGCCTTATTCCCAAGTGTAAACAACAAAGTACATGTGCAACTATCATATAACACATTAGCATAGAAGCATGTATAATAGGATAGATAGTTAAGATATTAGTAAGCATTCCAATCATCATATCACATTCAGTATTTATAGCAACATCAATTATGTGAAAATAATGAGCAAAGGTGCATACAATGGTATCAACAGTAAATATTTAGCAATTGTATGTTTGTCATCAGTCCTTGCTCACAATGTCAGTAGCATCATTAGAATTTATAGTAGTATCAGTGCATATAATAGACATGTCATGTCCCAAATTTTTCATTGGGTCACAATAGCCTAATCACATTTTCCATATTCATGAGAGTTTGTCAAATTGATTCTAAGGGTCAAATAATTGCCAAGGAGAAAAAATACTAGTTTCCTAGGTTGGGGGTGGAAGATTTGGGATTTGGAATAAGGGGGACAGTGAAATATGTTTGAACATTAGAATGGCATAAATATTTAATAAAGGATCTAAATAAATAAATACAAGAGAAAATTGAAGTGGCAATGGAGCATGGAGACACATGGATACTATGGGGCCCACATAAGCTAGAATTTATGTGCCACATGGCATCCTCCTCTTGCAATTTCGAACCCATGGGAAGCCTAAAGGTTCTTGGATGATTTAGAATGCTCATAAACTTGTCCATATGCATCATAGGTTGAAATTTGGAGGAAGTGTAACTTGTAACTTACATGAGAGAGGAAGAGTCATTTTGGAGTTAGTGAGACACTTGGACTAGATTCCCTAGCTCTATGACAACAATGATGAAAATTCTATGAAAGCTATGACACAAATAAGATATTAATGCTGAAATATGGAATATCTGACATGTCAGGTCGAATCAGAGAATTCAAGTGGGCTCTCATTTGATTTGGGGAAGCTCAATGGGATCCAACTCGAATTTGGGGAAGGTGGAAGGCTAGGAAAGGGATGACACATGGAAAATCATGAGCAAAAACCCTAATTCGAATTGGATTGAGTTTGTGGATGGATTGGGAACCTTAGAAGTCTAAGTATGTCTATAAAGTTCAGGAATAAACCCAGAGAATGGATTTTTATCATTTGATAAATTGTCATTTGTGAATTGTGAGAGCTAGTGGATGACTAGTTTTCATGCCTTAGCCAATTTCGAGGGTGAAAGATTCGCATCCAAGTTGGTGTTTGGAGAGGCCACTCAGATATTTCATGGAGATTTAATGGAGTCTTATTTGCAGGTGTAATCTATAGATAATCTTTTGGATTCTTCTATTGCAGCACTTTCTCTCAACCATTTCCAGTTTTTATGGCATATTCTTGCTCATTGAGGGATTGCACTTTGGGTGAGCTATTGATCTCTTTGGGGAAGATTCTAATGATCCATTATATTATGTTCTGATGTATATTATCTTTATTTCATGTTCAAAATTCTCTTAGGTTGAAATTCCCAAAATAATTCATGTAAAAATGTTGAACAATGAAGAAATAGTGCCATTTCCCCACTATCTTGTTGTGAACCATTGTAATGCTGATGATTTCGAATTTGGAGAGACTTTAATTATCCATTTCTGATTTTAATCAGTTAATAATTCTCTGTTATTCATTCCCAGAAATTTTTAAGTCAAAATACCCAAGAGTTGTATGTCAAATTGATTTTTAATGAGCAACCAATGACCATGTCCACTCTATTTTGATATATGTCATGGTAATGTTGATTATTTCGAATGGAGGAATGTATCTCTGATAAATGTCTGATTTATGTAATTTAATTAATTTGTATTACAAGTTTAATTTTCATTACTTAATCATTGGAATCCATTTTTTTCATTTTTATTGCATTGGGAGAAGATTTGGTGCATTTTCCCCAAGGGTCAAATTTGTGATTTCGGAGCTGTTTTGGAAAGATTCATAACATCATGTATAAACTGAAAAATGATGCATATGATACTTTAAAAATGTACCTTATACATCCCCTACCTCTGGTCATAAATTTGAGTGACTTTGGGACCATTTGAGAATCCCTTTCCAGCAATTACCCAGGGGGAATTGGAGCCCCAATTTGCTAGTAAAGACTCATAATTTGAACAGAACATTAAACAAGTTTGCAGAAGTAATTTGGGGGTAATAAAACATCCCTGAAAATCATATTTAATTTCTATTATCAGTAATGTACCTTTTGAGAAAATTTGGAAGCATTTGGGTCAATTTGGATGTCTAGACATCAAAACTAGTCAAGGTTCGAAATTGGGGAAAAAGAGAAAAAAATTGGTCATTTAATAAAATTTCAAAAAGGGACATTACAAGACATTAGAGAAGCATTACCACATGCGTTTAAATAAAATTCATGACAGCGCTATCATTATCATTGTCTATATCATGCAAACATCAATTTTAAACTTTAATTAAGATAAAATATGAATAGCAGTATGCATCAAGCAATAATAACCATTTGTTATGAGTCAAAACATGAGTTTTTGTGAAATGGAAAGGTACAATAGTGTATATTCAGTCACTTTCCCACAATCAAATTTATAAAATCATTTATATCGGTATGACAGGGTTAGTTATAAGCGTAACTGTTCAATGCAACTTTGTAACATTAACTAACAAGCTTTGTATTTGTTTGTGTGCAGGTTGCATGTATGGGAGGGCTTCCACTGTAAAGGGAAAACCTGTAGATAGGAGAAGGCTACCACACAAGGTGACTATGGAGGGTAAGGAAATGGATGCTACAGTAGCTAGAGGGAAGGAAGAAAAGCATCCCTAGGAAATAGGACAACAAGGGTTAGAAGGGAGAAGAAAGGTAGGTTTAGGGTAAAGTTAGGATTGTTTTTAGGCCTTTAAAGGCTATGGATAATTTATATGGAAGGTGGCTGAAATTTTAGGGAGGCCAAAAGGGAAAAAACGTAAATTTTTTTATTTTTGGGGTTTCTAACATAAAATTGTATACCTAAATTTAACCTAAAACTAATCCTAAAATAATAGTAGAACTAGGTTTTTTTAGAAGAGAAAAGGTGTGAAAACTAATCGAAACCATACCCTAGAAAAATTCATACCCAACCTAAGGCTTATAGGGAGGATGGCTAACCTAGTGAGGAAGGGTTCCTAGGTTAAGAAACTAGCCTAGAAAAACTAAGGAGAAATTCTAGGGAACTCCCATAAGGAGACGTGCCTTAGCTTGCTATGGTGACAAGTTTTGGATTTTCTCCCTCCTCCAAGGGTCCTGACCCAGGTTCAGCCCCTTCTACTCAGTGCAAAAAATCCCAAGATATCGGCCTGACAGAGCAGAGCTTAGTCGGCAGCACCTGCGATGCAGATGCAGCCTCACCTGAGATATCTCTGAATGGATGGGTAACTACCAGAACCACGTTTACACATTTGGGTGGGGATTTATGGTTCCTTGGCCCTTTCACTAGGGATATCAATGAAGACTGAGGGTGTATTATTTTTTTTCACGATGATCCAATAGTTAGGCCGTAACCCAACTTCTCTTATGCAACCTATTATATCAACAGTGGTTGTGCAGCATAATCGTATCCATCTAATACAATGCAACTGATATACATTTATTCATCTATAAGCAAATATATAATCATTCATTCAATGCAACATTTACACAAGTATTTCAAACACCTTCAATGTTCAAGCATATACACTAAATATAATGTGGAAACCCATCAAGGCAAAAACCACAAGCTGCTCTTCATTTGGCATGAGGAAATATATGCACCTTTCGTTTGCACACTAAGCTGCAAACTCTGTTCCATATATTCTTCCCTATCTTTACAAACTCTTCCTCCCTCTCATGGTCTCTGATCTTCTCTCTGCTCTCTTCCTACTTTGCTCTACTAATGATCTGCACACATCCTCAATCAACTCAACCCTTCCTACTCTTATGCACACTCAGCTGCAGATTCTTTGTCTAATCAAAGTCTAACTCTAGAGTCTAACCCACATACAACTTAGGTTCTCTCCTTTATAGCATCCTTACAGACTCAATACATATTCAACACATACTCAATACAGACTCAATATAGACTCAATACAGACTCATTACAGACTCGTTTTCTATCACTTTCTCAGCCAACTTCCTATATCCAGCCAAGTGGTTGTCTTTCCTATTCTAGTAACACCTAACAGGAGGCACTAACATCCTGACTTACAAAGATGCCTTCATACATGCGGTTTCTGCTGGATCTAGACAAACTTGTACCCATGATCGTTAAGGGCTGTCACATTCTAAGCATTATGCCTTACTGTCATTTTCTAGTCGGTATGCTACTTGCACACCTTTCACTGTTGCTAATCTATCATACCTTCCCTTGTCGCACTCCTTCCTTCTATTGTGGCTTCCTCTTCTAGAGCAGCTTCCTCTTCTGGCACCTCTTCCTCTTCTTCTTCCTTCCTTTCACTTCCTATTTCGTAGCTTCCTTTCTCTTCTAGATTTTATGCCGCTATGTCTATCGTAGATCCTTCTTCTTCTCCTTTAGCTCTTCTCCATACTAAGGCATAATTCTTATTGAATTCTACCCTATTGTCCCTAGGCCCAACATGCCCCCAACACTCACTTGTAGCTCGTCCCAAGCCACTCGAAGCTATTCCTCCATGTTTTTACTTGCTCTGATTTTTCTTTGAAAATATGCCACGATTTTCACCAGTCTCTCTGCTTCTATGTAGACTTCTTCTTTTTTCTTCTACAATTGCTCCACCAGGTCGAAACTGACATGTTTTGGCATTACCTTCTCTACTGATGTCACTAAAATGCGTTCCTTTTGATGTACTGGATGAATGATACCTGTAACTATTTATGTTTCAGCTTGCAACTCTTCCACTTTCTCCTCATGGTGTTGTTGTTGTGTGCACAACACTGTCATTTGATGTTGTAATTTCCTCATCTATGTTGCCTTAGCCATTTTATGTGTTAAGGTTAGTTTCTTCATATCATTCCTTATCTACGTAATTTTTACTTCAAACGTGATCATCTCATTCTAAATATTAAGTGATTTTTCATCATCCATTAGGGCTTCCCAAGTCCGAGAGACTTGTTCGACAACCTTGGCTCATATTTCTTCTGCTTCTTCTATCTTCTTCGCAGCTTCAATTGTTTCTTCTCTTCTTTTCTCCAGCACTTATGGAGGTGTGCTTGGTTTTACCTACTATTCAAGATTTTTAATCTTCTTCCTAATATCAACCGTTATTTCACCAAATCGAGCAACTTTGGTGTCTGGTGCCATTTCCTCTATTATTCCCTCTGCTGCAAAGTTCTTACAAGTTAGGGCTATTGCCTTGTTTATTTTTTGAAAGTTTCCTTCACATTCCTTCATATTCTGTTCAGTTTCCTATACTACTAGTTTTAGTTTCTTGATATTTTTATTTACGGCGTTCTCTTGCTTCACCAAGGTACATTCATACTATTTTATTTCTGCAGTTACAACACTTTGTGATGCGTATACCTAATTTATCTCCATGGACGAGAAGGCCAATGTCCTTGGCAACATCATTAAAATCCATAGTTCCTAGATAGACAACTCCTCCAGACACTTCCACCTTTATTGGTGGGACTGGAATAGGTATTGCAGTTTGTTCCATTTTTGAATTCTCTGGTGGTTCTTGTGACTCTATGGTTGGGAATCGACAGTCGATAGTAGTTTTAACATATTCAACTGCTTTACACAAAACTTTAAGCAGGATAGTAATCGTACCTGAAAGTTCATCGTGTCGCTCTTCTATGGTTTTGAAGCTAGTATGCACTGCCTCAGTCATCATTTGCATGTCTTCACTATCCAAGATGATGGTATTTGTATTTCTGTCAGCCTTCATCTTCTTTTTCTTTCTTCTGGACTATACTTGTTCTTTCTGAGGTTCCCCCCCTTCATTTTTTGTTTCTGGGTCTGTCGGTATCGAGGGTGAATGACTCTCTATAGAGCAGGGATAATTTTAAGGGCGAATTTTAGCCCAGCGGGCTATTTTTCCATGTTTTTCTCCCAAAAAAGATTCACCATTTTGCATTTTTTGAAGCCCTGTTTCGCCCAATTTTGATGGGGTAAAAAATTTTCACCCTAAAGATCGCCAAATTATTATATAAATGATATAAAATCCTTGGAAATTAAAATATTTTTTCAAAAATATCTCCAATCATTTTATAGTTGGTGTTTTAAGAATTGGTAATACTCACAAACATTTATACACTTTTAAATAAGTATGGTTCCTTAATCCAAATCCTTCTATGGATATTCTTCTTCCTTCCCCTCATCTGGTTTCCCTTCCTGTAATTGTTCTTCCTATTTTCAAAGTTGATCTTCTAGCACTAGAACACACCATTCTTTTGGCCAATCATTAACAATTTCTTCCACTTCCTCCTCTGTCATTATGAATTTGGTTGGAAAATTTTGACGCTATTGTTTTTGGCGTGGCTGCATATTAATATGGTGCAGGCCAATATCAAATCTAACAACCTAACGAAATCGTTGAACAGTGGCATTATCTAATCTGCATATGTTCTTTACTTGGTGCCTTATATCTTCTCCATGCATAAAGAATTCAATATTATTTTTCGTCTGCGGGTCCTCGTTGTCCTTCTCAAACCAAAATTTTGATATCTCGCACCCATGCAGCTTACTGGCAGATCTTCCCTTTGGTAGTTTGGTGGGTCATACCATGATATAAATGAAATTAAAATTAACAACCATGAGTAGTGAAAATCCCTACCCTTTTCATGTGCATCAATGGCATCTTGTACGAGCTCTTTCAACAAGAACATGCACCAATTGATATGAACTCCCTCTGTGCAAATTTTTGCAAGCGCAATCGCTCCCGCATTTTGTGAAGTAACTTGGATGCCAATACTTTTGTAGCAAAGTGAACAATGTAATTATTACTGGACTCAATCAGAAATCCTCTTTTACTTCTTACTACGTTATATTTTTTCTTCATCCATGCTGCTATTATCACTTCTTGATCCTTTTTTAGAAGTGGGGTTGGGTCCTTCCCTATGGATGGTAGGCCTGTGACAATTTCAATCAGTTCAACATCTACAGGTATAGCCTTTCCTAGCCATAAAATCCCAGCATGAAAAAAATACCGATAACTGCTTAACACAGGTGTTTATTGGTGTACTTCGGCCAAAATGTGGCATATATAGCAGTGATAGTAAGCGAGACTGTTCCAATCCCCTAGCCCATTCCTTTGCAACAAATCGTTTGGGAGCCTCATGTGTAGTTTGGCGGTCTAGGTCTATTTGTATCTTTGTATCATGATCAACATAAGATATTTTTCTCACATTCGACATAATATCCTTCAGTGACTTCACTCCTTTGGGTATCAGTGGCACTATTAGTGGGGCCCATATCCTCTTTGGGATTGTAACTCTCGTTGCATCCCTGTGTTTGGGCGGGACATAAGGTGGCATCGAATTTCTTGTCTCAGAATCTTCCTCTACTGGTGGGGGTGGCATTGGAGGTGTTGATTCCTTTCCCTTTCTCTTTCTATTACCAGTTTGTTTCCCCATTTGGTTCCATATGGAACTGGTTTGTCTTTTCCAGATGGCTTACCAGTGTTCGGCTCTACTCTTGTATTAGGTTGTTCAACAACTAGTGCCATCTGTTGAGAAGCTGGTGGCCCTTCCATCTGCAGTGGGATATAACCAGTGGTGTCTTACATAACTAAGGTGGGTGATGCAGGATCAAACTCAACTGTGCTTGTGCTGGAAATGGAAATGACCATACTACAACCACAGGAAGTTCAGATCTCAAGGTTGTAGACAATAGTAGCATTCTTCTTTTGCATACAAGATGAAATGCGTCTTGGCGGAAAAGTCTGATAGTATACCTCAAATTTCCCTTGTCATTCTTCACACGCACGAACAATTAATCAGAAAGGAATCTATCCTTTCAGGAACATGGGTGTATAGCGGGATTATTAATGAAGCTTTTTGTGCTATTTCCCCGATTATCTGTCACTTTAAATGGTATTTGTTTTCATAAATCCATATGTGACGAAAAATCTTGTCGTCATTTTCTCTTGGAATTTGTGAATTTAATGATATCCAACATGTTATTGTCATTCATCATTTTTTTTTACATGATCAGGTCATAGTGAGAGGGATAGGGTGTATTTGTGCACATACCATCTCCTTTCACTGCACCCATACATTCTGACTCAGGTATGTTTATCTCAAGTGTATCATCATCATCTAGTTCTCTTGTAATATTGTACCATTCCATCCAGTGGTGGACTGACGTGCTACATTGATGGTAATTGGTATTTGCGACCGATATTTCTTCAAATATATTTTCCCTCATTATTTGTAGCGCAGTGTCTACTATCGGATTTTCACTTGTGAAATCAAATTTCTAGGTGAATCTTGTAACTAAACTTTCCCATACGATAGTTCCTCTTTGCATATCCACTGATGTGTAACAATTCCTTAGTACCATTTCCAATGTGTGGATAAATCGATGAACCCACTCCTATCGAAGATATTCTTCTCATTTCTTGCGACAATGCTCAATATGTTCCACATGATTTATCAGTCCTGTATACTTCTAATCAGAGTAACTGATATCTTGTCCAAATCTGATCTCCATTAATCTTCTACACTGTGTCCATTCGGAGATAGATTGTTTATGTGTACCTCACCATCTAGCGGGTGTATCTTTCAGCACAAATTCCAAGGCGGACAATCACTGCAATTCTATAACTTTTTCTTCAAACTCAACCAGAAAAGATGCAAGGTTGGGTAATCCTTCATATGTAGGAATATAGCTTGCTTCAGTTCCTACCCTTCAGACAGATCTTGTGATTTTTATGCATCTTCTCATGGAGACTTCATGTAACATGTTCTGCCAAATTTCCAGGGCATCACCTGAATCGGATGTGCAAGAAATTACACTCCACCAACTCGGTTTTCCATCGGTTGTTGGATTCATATAATCTTTTTTTGAAGACATGATATTATACAAATGATGTAGGTAATTTCCTTGGCCTTCACTACTTACTAGCTTAACATATCTCTGCCCTTCAAGCGGATCGATTGGTGCAACCACCCTTAGTTCAAAATCTTCAAATGATAAGATCCCTTTCTTGAAATTTATAATGGTTTGGTTGTCTATTTCCTAGTCAATTCCCATAAGTGCAAGGTATGTATTTGTGTCATCAACAATGTCGCTTACTTCAAAGTCTGCATATGTTCTTCAGCCTTCGACTTCTACAGGTACTTGAGTTAATCTACCAATTGGTAGAACCTTCGACTGGTTCACAAGCCTTAATTGAATGGGAGACCAGTTCAGTCATGGTTTATTCTTGCTCTCCCATGTTTTTCTTGTAAATATGTTAACATCCGAGCTCAAATCTAATATGATATAATCCATATCATAGTCTCTTATCTACGCAACAATTCATAGTTCTCGACTTGTTTTCAGTCCCTTCCTGATATGGTTAACTATTTCTTCAGGTCGCAGGTCATCTGGAGTTTCTTTTATTAGTGTTGTCAGTTTTGCGACAACATCTTTATCATTGAATAGTGTTAAACAACTTTTGAAAAAAAAATTAAGCTGACTAACCTTTTTCATTGGTCGCTTCCTGACTAGTTGTTCAAAACGTCTTGGCATTTTTTTGACTTATTTAGATGTCGACAGTTGATTATCATCAACAAAATCTAATCACACATCCAAGAAGACTTCTTTCTCCTTCTGGACATCTAGTGGGGATTTCTTCTGTGTCGCGGGTCTCACCTGCGGTTTCCCTTGTTGTGTATTCTGGTTTGCACCTATCGCAATACCTCCTCTTATAACCACAACAATATGAGGTTCTCTCGGTTCGACAGAAATCATATGAATGTTCTGGTTGGGGTTCGGATTCTGATTCTGCACAGGATTAGGATTTATGAGAGTTCGAGAATGCCATTTCGCAATTAGTTGTGAACACTGTTCAACAGTGTGATCAAACGCTTTACAATATGTACATGTTTTTGTAAGACTTTGGAAATCTTAAGAAAAATGTACTGGATACCCACAGTTATAACAAATGACTTGGCCTCTTCCACGACCAAACCCTCATCCTCCTTTTTTTGTCCTTGGCCTCAAAACTTTCCACCCGCCCCCCTTTGCGGAGGGTGTTGTTGTTGTTGTGGATATTGATTATGTTGTTATTGCGGCTGAGGGTATTGCGGTGGTGGATATTAAGCATGATGATACTGAGGTTGTGCTCCTTCAGCTTTCATCTACTCATCATTTTTCATCAAATGGGTATCCACCATCTTTTCCTACAACAGCTGAAGTGCTCTGCAGTCTTTTTCATCATGACCTACTGATTTACAAAATTGACAATATAGACTAGCTGGTGCACTTACAATATTCTATAAATATAGACATTTTTTGTACTTGTGGCCCCTAGAATGGCATATTCTACACCAAGGCATCCCTTGGGTGTTTATCGGGTTCGGCGCTCCTGCTACAACATAGTTCATGAGTACCGGGAAATTGTCTTTATGGTGTATGTTTGTTATGCATCTTGTATACCATAGATATTCTTAAACTTCCTTGCCTCTCTTAATGTCATGGAGTTGTATCGTAAGGTTGGCTAGCTGTGACTAAATTTGCATCATTCTCGTGTCATTGTCTCTAATCAGCGAGGATTCTAACTTCATTTCTATCTCTAGAGCTTCTGTCTGCAAAACAATGTTTTGTTTCATCAGTGAGGTTCATATGTGCAGCAACAAGGCGGCAATAAATCATTCCTTATGTTGTACGTCCGACATTTGGAAGCTTACTTTGGCCATTATTGTTTTAAATCTCTAGTAAAAGTCCCAGACAGACTCTGTCGGTAACTGCTTAATTTATTTTATCTCAATAATGCATTGTGATCCAGACTTTGGCTTCCTGAACTCATCTATAATTCCCACTCAAATATCGTTGAGTGTTTTCTAGAAAAAATCGACTAGCACTATGGAAAATTCCATGTACCAGTCAAGCGCACGACCTCATAGAGACGTAATCATCTGTACTTTCCTAATATTCTCATCCTATATTTTTCACACAGTCCACATAGATTCACATAGGAACAAATGTTGTTCTGGGTCCTCCAACCCATTTCCATTGAATATTGGTAACTTAATGTCATCTCCAGCCATTGTATTTACTGTTGGTACAGTCGAAACAAAATTTTGGCTAGACAGACTCCCGTGTCCACTATTTACAATGTTAGTAATACTTGTATTTACAAATGCACTTGGAGATAAGCCTCTAGATCTTACCTATAGCGATGTCTACAGTCCAGTAGGTGAGTTGTAACCACGTTATCGATCAGGAGCTTCAGTTGACTCTTTTGATTCTTTGTCTCCATTAGAGATCGGATGATATTCTTTTTCTTCGCTTCAATACCCTTCATCCATGTATGACACAAACTCGTATCCTTATTTTTCTCTATTCATGTTGCAACTCCCTATTTCTACCAGAGTCTTTCTTCCCTTTCTGGATCTAAATATTCTGTCGCTTCTTAGAAAACCCGACTCTAGTTCATTTCCACTATCTCTTGGGAACATTTTACTTTAGGGTGCATCATTTTTCACAGAGTTCTATTGAGACATACCCACTCTATTTATACACAGTCTTGTCACATTCATAGACTACCCTTTTCACATACAAGAATTTTTATCCACGTCTTTAAACATGGCAGATGTCTACCGCATTATTCTTGAAACAATTTACGCTTTGCCTCATTGTATGAGGTTATTATTGGTTTATTGGTCAATACTAACAGGGGGGGTGAATCCGTATTGTTATATTTTTACTATTTTAACCAATTTATAAATCTATATTTAAAAACACATAACAACACAAAAACACAGAAAACAAATTTAACGTGGAAGCCCAATAGGGTAAACCACCAATACATCCTATTACTGCAAAATTGTGTTTTACAAATAGTTTTCCTATTGCTACAGACAAGGATGGTATTACACCCTATTTACCAATACCAATTGGAAGGAGGCTATGACTCCCTGGTTTATCAGCTACGATTGAAAGGATTCTACAACAACCTATTTACCAATGCCAATTGGAAGGGGGTTACGACCCCCTGGTTTATCAGCTACGACTGAAAGGATGCTACAACACCCTATTTACCAAGGCCAATTGGAAGGAGGCTACAACCCCCTAGCTTATCAGCTACAACTGAAAGGATGCTACAACACCCTATTTACCCATGCCAATTGGAAGGAGGCTACAAACCCCCGATTTATCAGCTACAACTGAAAGGAGGCAACAACCCCCTGCAGGCATGTTGCATGCCCTAGTGCCACCCTGCCACCCTGATATGTTTCTCACGATTTCTCTCTCACTAAATTCTGTCACACCCAATGGTCTTTGATTCTGATCATGTAATTCAAACTGCAGAGACATTTTCCTTCTTACTCAGGCCGCTACTTAAATACTTCTTAGCGTTTAAGCTTCTTACAATAGTCGCATCTCTTCAAACTGAACAAACACACTTTTCACTGTTGCACCCTTTCAGATCTGAATATCACACCTTTCAAAACATCCTTTCATGTTCTTCCATTGATACTCTACCTCGAAGATCATTTTCACATCTTGGAAACCATTTATGCACCTTTGTCCAACGTTTGCAGGTGCTTCAGCACTATCAAACTTCTTTCCACAAGATCATCTTCCTAATCCAATCAGATTCATTGATCCTATTTCTATGACAATCTGGATCGTTGATCTAACCATCGATTTCTGCCTCAAAATCACCTTTCTGCACCAAGATTACCTCATCAATGATTCCCCACCGTCGATCTTTGTCGGGCGTTTTCATGACCGTCGATCTCCATATTGTGAGATGCGGGATGCAGGATGTCGACTGTCTATTTTTTATTTTCAGCAAACTTCTTTCTGCAATCTCCTTTCCACGATCTTCTTTCTGCATGGTCGATCTGTTTTAAGGGAACTAAATTCAGTCATCTGATCTTTCCATATTGCGGGATGCGGGATGCGGAATCACACTTTCCTATTTTGGACTTTAACAATTTTCTTCTGCAACTTTATTTCCGCATTGCGGATTGTGGGATGTGCAATCACACTTTCCTATTTTGGACTTCCGCAATTTCCTTTCGTAACTTTGTTTCTGCATTTTCCTGGACCCTTTATTTCCTTGTGAATTTACCTCTAACCCTCTATCTTGATCTTTTGAAAAACTTTGGCTTTTCTGCCTAACTTATGTAAATTTGATCTTCACCGTCAAATCTAGTGCGGGTCGGTCCCTAACCGTCCATTCTAGAACTAATGCGGATATGCATTCTGTCTTTGCGGATTATATAAAAATGGATCCTTATTCATCAGATCTCATGCATATAACTATGGCGCCTCATCATCGTTCCATGTTATCACAACCTTAGTCTTTCACTGAGTACATCATCACGAGTACACCATCATATTCCATGTCATGATATGTGTCATGCCACATCCTTAACTATGCCATGCCATCTCATTACTACCTTAGTATTTCACTGAGTTTGTCCTGCCATAATATCCACCGGTTATTCCTTTATCATTCGTGAACACATTTGACATCAATGACAACTATAACCCAAATTTTCCAACAATATCCCCCTTTGGCATTGATGGCAACCTCTAAACATTCTCCCCCTTTGACAACAATGACAAAGGATAACCTGTTATGCCAATGCTGTACTTATTTTGATATAGGATTTTCTGTTTTTCTACTTTCTCACAACTCCCCCTATCATCATATCTCCCCTTTGTTAACTAAAATGTGTTATTTAATCAATGTATTATCATTTATCTTAACACTTCCTTTATTGCAACAAGTTCTTGGATGATAGCTTAACTGATAGATGCATGGACTCCTCCTGTCACTGTACTTCTTCTCCTTTGTCAACATTTTTGTGACAAAGTCTACACTCAGCATTTTTCCAACAATATTCCATTTTATGTTCTACGATACATGTTTCCCTTTTTTTTAAACTTTGTTCCTATTGCCATATCTAATGGTCTATTATGCCTTTAAGTTAACAGGATTCTGCTTTTACCATACTTCCTTAAGCCTGTGCTTTTAGATCTTCATATAAAAAAACTAGCATATATTGTTGGATTCTTTTGGATTTTAGATCTATATTATCAACTATCAAGAGACCCATAAATTCAGATCCTCAACACAGAGATTACTTCATTTTATTACGTAGTTTTTCTGGTCTCACTATCTTAGACACAAAGACTCATAACCTCAACATTTTCCTTTGTCAATGCTAAACTCATCCTGCTACCTTATCAATAGACTGAATTTTTTATTTTTAGACTTGAGTTTTCTTCTACTATCAACAATTTATGTGTCATGAATTCAAATACTAAGTGAACATAATCATCTTTTTCTATTTGATTGCAGGCATCATGGTCTTCATGACTCTCACATTGTTTTGTTCTCATATTACTTCATACATTCTCTTATGTCATCCATACACCAACCTTGATCTCCTATTATCTTTGAAGAAGATAGCTTTCAGTATACTTCAACATTAGACACCAATTGAGTTTTTTTTGGGGGGGGGATACTAATTGGAATTTTCTGACTTTAACTCCCCCTGAGTAAATACTTCCTCTAAAACCAATGGTGGTAGCTAACACAATTTTGAAACCAAAATCGAGGTTCATTAACCACATAATTTGATCTGTGTTATCCCTCGTTTTCTCTTCTTTTCACACTGAATTTTAACCAGAAACATTTGTTTTCCTTCTCATCTTTAAAATCCTTAATTTAAAGATATCAATCTCCCCCTGGGATCTTGAAACATTTCCTATTCCTTTAAGATGACCTTCCATGCCCTCAATTTTTTTTTTTTTTTATTTTAACAAAATGAGAGATTTTTTATAAGTAAATTCCACAATCACTGTCTCCTTTGTCATCTCTTTCATCCTTATCTACATTGGGATATTCTTCTACATCACTAAGTATCTTTCCCTCATGATGAATGTCATTTTTATCTATGACCTCATTATTCTTAACATCAACTACTGAGACTTCATTAATGACTGAAAGTTGTGTTTCTTCTTAGGCTTTTAATTCTTTCATCCACACCTTTTCAGGAGGTGTACTATTTGCTTGTCCTTCACCATGCTCTGCGTTGTTGTCCTGTTTCCTTTTCATCCTTTGATTTTCTCCTTTGACTCTACAGTCAGCCACCTTGTGACCAACTTATGATAGCAATGACAATAACCATGAAATTTTTCTTTATCCATAGGAGGTATTTGGTCTCTTTGTTTCCTAACTGCCATTTTCTTCCACTGTCTCTGAACTTCTACTGGAGCATCACGTTTTAGTTTACAATTTCTATCCAAGTGTCCAAAGTTATTACATTTGTAACACTCTATATCAAACCTTTGTAGAAGTCCAAACTAGTTATGATTCCTTACCTTCGGCTTCTTAATTGCATCCTTCTTGTACTCATGAGCTTTTTCATAAGCCTTGCATTTCAGAGCTTTATGACCAACGTTATTACAGGAATAACAATGACCCAGAAATATTTTCTTATTTCTATTTATTACTTGTCTCTTGGGCTCCTCATGAGTTTTGTCTTTGTCATGAAAGGATAAAGCATGTTCTTTGCACTTTTCCTTTTTAATAGGACTCTTCAGTACTTCAGCATAGATCTTTGTACTTCCTCTTTGATTAGTGAGTGGGAAACTCTCTGGCTTCTTCTGTTTAACGAACCCCGAACCAGACCTATCACTTGATGGTATTTGGATACTTAGAATGTCATCTAGAATCCTTGAGTTTTTCTCAAACGTTGATTTAATGGATATTTCATCAACTCCTCTAATTCGAGCAATTTCTTTCTCAAGTTTTTTAGAATCTTGAATTATCTTCCTGAGAAGAACTCCTAGAACTTCCTCACTCTTCTTGGCCTCTTGAAGTTGGTTTCTTAAATCAGTAATAATCTTATTTGTCTCTTCTTGGTATTTAGACAGTTTCTCTTTCAAAACTTTGTTTCTTTTCCTACATCTTTCAATTTCATCTACAACAGCCATGTATTCAGCTTCTATGCCCATTTCTGATTCCTCATCTAAGTTTGTTGTTCCTAAAAACATGATTTCATTATCATCACTCATTTCCTCATCTTCACTTTCTTCTTTGGAATAGAAGTTCTTCTTTTTCTCTTTATACTTCTTTCTACCCTTCTGACAACATGATTCTTCATGGTCACTCTCCTCTTGTTTTGGGTAGGAACACTTATGGGAAAAATGTCCAATCCTTACATAGTTAAAACATTTCAAAGGTAGCTTACTTTTGTATTTCCCAGTGCCTTTCTTAATTCTACTTACAAAGAGGGCTTCCTCGTCATCTAGATTCTCTGATTGATTTTTGGAATAGACTTTAAATGTTGCTTCTTTCTTTGAGGTTTCATTTAGTCCAATTCTCATCTCATCTGTAGTGAGAATTCCATGCAACTCATCTACAGTCACTGTTTTAAGGTTGTCTCGTTCCTCTAGGGTGGAAACCTTTGGGTCATATCTCATTGGTAATGTTCTTAGTATCTTGCTTATCACTTCTTTTTCTTTCAATTTTCATCCAAGACCTCTAATAGCATTAACCACATCATCTACACGAAGAAGGTATTCCCCAATATTCTCTTCTTCTCTCATTTTGAGGCTTTCAAATTGACCTTTATATGTCTACAGTTTGGATTCTTTAACCTTCAATGCTCCTTCATATATAATCTTCTACTTATCCCAGGATTTTTTGGCAAAAGTGCATTGCATAACCTTTGTAAACACAGTGTTTTTTAATCCACTCAATATTGCATTTAGGGATTTGACATTGCCTTCATATTCACCTAGTTCAAGTGTGTCTGTAGGGTATAGGTTTCCTATGTTATGTTCTTTTTCAGTTGCTTCCCAAACTTTCCATCCCGGGGACATCATATGACACCTCATTCTTACACTCCAGTATGCACAGTTTTCTCCTGTAAATGGTGGAGGTATGTTAGTGGCCAAGCCTTCTTGTTGATCCATGGTAGTTATATAAAGGATATACCTTCCAGTGGTTAAATTGTGTTAAAGGAACCCGCTCTCATATCAAGTGTTAGTTTATTGGTTAATACCGAGAGGGGGGGTGAATCAGTATTGTTGTCTTTTTACTATTTTAACCACTTTATAAATCAATCATTAAAAACACATAACAATATAGAACACAAATTTAATGTGGAAGCCCAATAGGGTAAACCACCAATACGTCCTATTACTACAAAATTATGTTTTACAAATAGTTTGTCTGCTGCTATAGACAAGGATGGTATTACACCCTGTTTACCAATACCAATTGGAAGGAGGATACGACCCTCTGGTTTATCAGTTACGACTGAAAAGATGCTACAACACCCTATTTACCAATGCCAATTGGAAGGAGTCTACGACCCCTTAGTTTATCAGCTACAACTGAAAGGATGCTACAACACCCTATTTACCAATGCCAATTGGAAGGAGGCTACAATCCCCTGGTTTATCAGCTACAATTGAAAGGATGCTACAACACCCTATTTACCAATGCCAATTGGAAGGAGGCTACAACCCCTTGGTTTATCAGCTACAACTGAAAGGAGGAAACAACCCCCTGCATGCCCTAGCACCACCCTACCACCCTGATATATTTCTCACGATTTCTCTCCCACTGAATTATGTCACACCCACTGGTCTCTAATTTTGATCATGCAATTCGAATTGCAGAGATATTTTCCTTCTTACTCAAACCGTTACTTAAATACTTCTCAGTGTTTAAGCTTCTTACAACAGTCGCGTCTCTTCAAACTAAACAAACACACTTTTCACTATTGCGCCATTTCAGATATGAATATCACACCTTTCATAACGTCCTTTCACCTTCTTCCATTGATCCTCTACCTCAAATATTGTTTCTGCAGCTTGGAAACCATTTATGTACCTTTGTCCAACATTTGCAGATGCTTCAACACTGTCAAACTTCTTTCTGCAAGATCATCTTCCTGATCCAATCAGAGTCATTGATCCTATTTCTAAGTCAATCTGGACCGTCGATCTAACCATCGATTTCTACCTCAAAATATCCTTTCTGCACCAACATTACCTCATCAACGATTCCCCACCGTCGATCTTCATCGGGCGTTTTCATGATCGTCGCTCTCCATATTGCGAGATGTGGGATGTCGACTGTCTGTTTTTTTCTTTTCCACAAACTTCTTTCGCAAGCTCCTTTCCGCAAGCTTCTTTCCGCACCATCGATCTATTTTAGCAGAACTAACTTCAGTCATCCAATCTTTCTAGATTACGGGACGCGGGATGCAGAATCACACTTTCCTATTTTGGACTTCCACAACTTTGTTTCTGTATTTTCCTGGATCGTTGATTTTGTTGCGTATTTACCCATGTCTGTCTATCTTGATCTTTTGCAGAACTTTGGCTTTTCTGCCTAACTTATGTAAACTTGATCTTCACCGTCAGATATAGTGTGGTTCGCTCCCTGACCGTCAATTCTATAGCTAATGTGGATCTGCATTCTATCTTTGCATATTATACAAAAATTGATCCTGATTCATCGGATCTCATGCAGATGATTATGTCTCCTCATCATTGTTCCATGTCATCACTACCTTTGTCTTCCACTGAGTACATCATCATGAGGACACCATCATATTCCATGTCATGATATGTGTCATGCCACATCCTTAACTATTCCATGCCATCTCATTACTATCTTAGTCTTTCATTGAGTTTGTCCTGCCATCATATCCACTGGTTATTCCTGTGTCATTCGTGAACACCTTTAACATCAATGACAACTATAACCCAAATTTACCAATAGTTATTGTGTCAACAACAAAATCAGTAATGTATCCCTCCAAGATATTGTCTATCCAAAATTCCACAACCCTCAACACAGGGTTACTTACTCCTTCCAGCCGCTCAATCAACTGAGGATGTACCAACCCAACCACTCTGTTGGGTTCCACCGATATCCTTCACTTTCTTTTCATGTGAATTCTAACTCTTTGAAATCCACCAAATCTTGGATCTTCGGTTTCATTGCTTGCCACAACATATCCCTCACCAAAATGATTCAGGTCCCAGCAACGGAACCATTTGTTGGATTTCATCCCTCCTCCGAGGGTCCTAACCCAGTTTCAGTTCCTTATGCTCAGCGCATCAAATCCCAATATATCAGCCTGATGGAGCAGAGCTAAGTCAGCATCACCTAAGGTGCAGATGCAGTCTCACCCAAGATATCTCAGAATGGATGGGTAATTTCCATAACCACGTTTTTGAAGTTGGGTGGGGGATTTCTGGTACCTTATCCCTTTCACCAATGATCTCAATGAATACTGAGGGTGGATTATTTGGGTTCACTGTGATCCAACAGTACTTAGGCTGCAACCCAACTTCTCTTATGCAACCTATTATATCCACAGTGGTTTTGCAGCATAACCATATCCAACTAATACAATGTGATTGATATACATCTATTCATCTATAAGCAAATCTATAATCATTCATTCAATGCAACGTTTACACAAGTATTTCAAACACATTCAGCATTCACGCAGATACACAGAATATAACATGGAAACCCATCCAGGAAAAAACCACAAGGTGCTCTTCATCTAGCATGAGGAAATATATGTACCTTTCGTCTGCGCACTAAGATGTAGACTCTGTTCCAAATATTCTTCTCTATCTTTAAAGACTCTTCCTTCCTCTCATGCTCTCTGATCTTCTCTCTGTTCTCTTCCTACTTTTCTCTACTAATGATCTGCACACAACGTGGGTCGACTCAACCCTTCCTACTCTTCTCCGCACTCAGCTGTAGATTCTTTGTCTAATCAAAGTCCAACTCTATATTCTAACCCACATACAGCTTGGTTTATCTCCTTTATAGCCTCCTTACAGACTCGATACAGATTCAACACATACTCGATACAGACTCAATACAGACTCGATACAGACTCATTACAGACTTGTTTTATGTCACTTTCTCAGTCGAATTCCTTTATCCAACCAACAAGTTGTCTTCCCTATTCTAGTAACACCTAATAGTAGGCACTAATGGCTTGACTTATAGAGATTCCTTCATATGTGTGGTTTGTGTCGACTCTATCCAAACTTGTACGCACGATCATTAAGGCCTGTCAATTTCTAAGCATTATGCCTTACTATCATTTTCCAGTCGTTATGCTACTTGCATGCCTTCTACTACTGATATTTTGTTGTACCTTCCCTTTCTGCACTCCTTCCTTCTGTCGTGGCTTCCTCTTTTTGCGCAGCTTCCTATTCTAGCGCCTCTTCCTCTTCTTATTCCTTCCTTTCACTGCCTTTATTGCATCTTACTTTCTTTTCTTTATTTTTTGTCGCTACTTATGTCATAGCTCCTTCTTCTCCTTTAGCTCTTCTCCATAATTATGAAGAATTCTGATTGAATTCTACCGTACTATCCCTAGGCCCAACAACAAGAATGAAAGGTAATGGACTATCCTAGGACAAAGTGCAGCACTAGGGCTACCACTAATACTTGAATGTGCACATCCACCAACATTCAAACAAAAAGGTGAGAAGCATGGCTTTGTGCTTGTGTTTATCCAACAAATCAAATCATCGCCAAAAGCAGAGAACTTCACTAAAGAATTACTAGAAAAATATTGCATTAACCCAGAAAAACTTCCTCAAGAGGAGCACATCCATCCAAAGATCCCTAACAAGGGTAAAACAAGTGCATAGTGTATTATCCCATAAAAAAAAATTTTAAAATGAAATTGAGGAGATCTATTTATATGATCTCACACTCACTTATTACAAAATATCTAGGCATACATGCCTTAAAATAAGTCAACTTAAAATGTCAACTAAAAAATTAAAAGAAAATAATAATAAAATATGGCCTAAGGTAGGCTTAAGCTAGGCTACATGGGGTATTTGTATCCCCAAGTGCCAAAACACGCTCAAATAAGAGAATCACTCTGAACGAAAGGATGGATTGATATGGATGGAGGCAATTATACCCCATCTAACCCCTAGAATGTTGTAAAATCCCTCAACTCCCTCCTCAAAGCATGAAAAGGCTTGGCATGGAGGTTGTCTTTCCTATGAGGATATAAGGCCAGGGTGAGAAGGCGCCAGCAATATGAGAGGCCAGGAGGGTGTCGTAATTTGCTGTGAGTGCATATGAAGGTATCACTGTTGAATCAAAGGCCATTTGAGCATGTAAACAAGAGAAGGAGCCATGTGACACAGTGGTGAACCCTCAAGGGCCCTCGACACCAACCCTAAGGTTAAAAAACCCAATAAAGGGCAGTCAGCAGTGCCATTAATCCATAGTACCCATAAAGGAGGACCAAAGGGCCCATCCATTACCACCATTTCTTAATAACACCCCTCCTGGTCACAAAATGTTTCCCTATCTCCATGGCGTTCACCTGAAGATGCGTTGGGTACAGGTACAGTGTAACACTGGATCCAACTGTGGTAAGACTTCTCTTCCTGGGAGTGCACAAGAACCTACAAATCTACTTGTACCTGTATACCTACACACATATCAAATGTCCAAAGGGATTAAAAGGATCTAGAGGCAGACACTTTCATCCTTCCTTGTTCGTAAAAGTGAGGGAAACAAACTAATGCAATGCACATAAATATTCCTAATGCAACTAATCCTACCTAACCTAAACCTGTCAATCAAAGTAGGTTAGGTGAAATCATACCACCAATATAACCATATGAGTAAGCAATTCATACATGTCATCTTACCTTTTTCCTTTAGTGTAATCCATGACAATACATCATTGATGATATGTTGAGTTTGTACCAGGATCTTCATCTAGATGAGTGCAGTAAACCAAACCTTCTTAAGAACCTGGAACACTTGAAATCAGTTCCACGAAGAAGCATCGCTTTGACAAGATTTTTTTATCCATGCCTCTAGTGGAATCATGTATGGGACACCTTCATCATACATGTCTTGTAAGAAAAAATTCTTCCTAAAATTTTCCCATAAACCCTGAACTTGGGAGGCTATTCGTGGAGTCGGATCTTGAAAATATTCATATGTAATCCGCAACCTATCTCTATATTTACTCAAGCATTTATTTGGACATACAAGCATATTTCTTATATTTTCCACAATCATGTTAGCAACCCCAATAATCCTTCAACTTTTGAGATTGTCAACAATATAATTCATACCTTCATGCTTCAAATGAAAAGATAAAAAATAAATAGTATGAAACTGAGGGATGAAAACCATACCTGTCAACTACCTTCCTCGGTATTGTCAAGATATATCATTAAGGGCTTACCAATGTAGGGTAGAGTGGGTTGAACAACTTCTTCAATGATTCTTGAGGAGCACAACTAAGAGTGATAAACTAGACTCATCATATGATAAATATATGCAAAAGAATCCTTTGTACAACATGCTTCCCTGCTGTAGGATGAGTATGAAGAAGATATTATGGAAGAATCACCAAAGATACGGGGTCCCAAATATTTGAATTTTTCATTATAATGGGTCATCTTCATATGACAACTATCAAAGTCTTACGATGTTTTTTCTTCAATTATGGTGGCAAAAGGGTTGAGCCATTCTTCATCATTAGCCTCATAAGGATAAGGAAAAATCATATCTCATTCCATAGGTTCTTCATAAATCATGTCCTCATCATCCCTTCTTAAGGTGACTGAAAGCTCTTCATTCCAAATAATTTCAAATTCTGGTTGAACCTGAGTAAATTCATAAATTTGTTCCTTCTCACTGCATTGTATGGAGACAACGCTACCTGGTCTCGAGGAATCATACAAAGGTGGACCCATAAATGTCCAATAACCATCTTCCTCAGAATTCTTGTCATTGTGTTCCCAGATATTTGATAGGTCACAAGGAGTTTCTATATGTTGGAAGGGACAATTCGTCTTATCTTTCTGTTCTTTGTATTCTTCAACTAGGACTTCCAAATCTTCATAATCATCATGTTCACCTGCTTGGGGAGATTCATCTATTATGCTTGAGATATCATCAGTTATGCCTTGGATAATGGTTGCTTTGACATGATCCTTGTTTTGGGATTCCATACTGAAAAAGTCCCTTGCATGCTTGACATGAGGTATCGATTTGCAACATTTCTATAAATCCCAGTGGCTACATAATTTTTCCACCAATTTTGCAAATGATGATATTGTTCCTTTATCTAGGCCCACAAACCAAGCAAGGGCCTTTCCTCCCAGGTGAAGGACAAATGATCGCATGCAAACATCTTATTTTTCTTTAATACCATATTCTGAAGCCAAATTCAAAAACCATTCCACATTATGTACGATGTTAACATGGTCACCCTTGAAGGCATGCAAGAATACTTCAGGTAACTCATTTGAATCTCCTAGGAATTTTGATAAATCAAGCAGAGCGAAACCTATCTCCATTTCAGTAGCAGTTGGATTCTTAGGAGTTTTGAATTCAAATGGTATATCATATTTTATTCGGTTGCTTGAATCGTCTTGTGTCTGGTTTCTTCATAGTGTTTCTTTCTATATTATGTGGATCATGGACTTTCTTTCTTGTTCTTTGACACCGTAATCCCAATCCATGCCGAATGAGTTGATCAACGGCCTGAGTTGAAAAAATTTTGTGAGGAAAAACCTCATACCAATTTCTGATAGATAAGTTGTCTTCTAGGTGAAGAGATAGCAGAAATAACCTCATCCTTATGTCTTCATGCACGATGTTGCTCTCCCCGATGAAATGCATGAATGTCTGCACATGTGTTGTTGCATGGTATTTAACTGCTGGAACAATGGGAAAAGTTCCTTCCTGCCATATTGAATGGAATACTTGTGTGGAAATCCTGGAATGCGCAAAAAATCCAATGTATCTATCCATAATTCGTAATTAGACGCCATCTCATCAAGCTTCCTTTTCTCTGAATAGAACTTCTTTATTTTTCTTTGATTGGAGTCACCAGGCGAGACCTTCCATGTTAGTTAAACAAATCTCACCACATTACTAAACAAAACAAGGTCTTACCTGATTGATGGGGTGCGTTGAGTTCTTTGTGGAGTCGGAAGGTAATCCTGCAGGTTAGTCCTTTCAAAAATCTATGCAATCATATCAGTTAGAACTTAAAAACTTACCAAAGTGTCATTCTTTCCCGGATAAGTCACCTCAATGAATTTGAGGTCTCTGACAACAACGCCAAAATGTTGTCGGTTGAAATGGTAGTCCAAGCCACCGATAAGCATCTTAGGAGAAAGTGACCATTTTCATCGTAGTCAACTTCTCCCAACTGCTTCGAAAGCCTAAGACTTCTAGGGGAAAGCCCTATTCTGACCTTGTAAGGACACTAAATACCAAAATGTTCTCTTTCGAGGTTATTAGTGATTAGTTCCTAATGGAGTCAAATCATAAAGAGTGGAAAATGGATGTACTACGTACAGTTTCAATTCCTTCAATGATAAGCAAGTTATATAATAAGAAACTCAACATTATCATACAACCTTATAAGCATATATATGTATAGAAGTATAATGTCAGTTTCTAATTTGAGTGTCACCACAATAACATGCATTTATCTCATTAATATGCCAAGTATGAAAACAATGTTGTATCGTAGCAGTATAATCACCTAGAGGTCTGCCTTATTCCCAAGTGTAAACAACAAGGTGCATGTGCAACTATCATATAACACATTAGTATAGGAGCATGTAAAATACGATATATATTTAAGACAGTAGTAAGCATGGCAATCATCATATCACATTCAGTATTTATAGCAACATCAATTACGTGAAAATAATCAACAACAATACATACAATGGTATCAGCAGTAAATATTTAGCAATTGTATGTTTATCATCAATCCTTGCTCACAATAATAATAGAAAAATGATACTTTACAGTAGTATAAGTGCATATAATAGACATTAGAGAAGCATTACCACATGAGTTTAAAGACAAGTCATGACAGCAGTATCATTATCATTGTTTCTAGCATGCAAACATCAATTTCAGACTTTAATTAAGATAAAATATGAATAGCAATATGCATCAAGAAATAATAAACATTTGTTGTGAGTCAAAATATGACTTTTTGTGAAATGTCAATGTACAACAGTGTATATTCAGTCACTTTCCCACAGTCAAATTTATAACAACATTTAGATCGGTATGATAGGGTTAGTTAAAAGCACGATTGTTCAATGAAACTTTGTAACATTAACTAACAAGCTTTGTAATTGTTTGTGTGCATGTCGCATGTATGGGAGGGAGACCACTGTAAAGGGCAGCCCTGTAGATAGTAGAAGGCTACCACACAAAGTGACTGTGGAGGGCAAGGAAATGGTTGCTCGGTAGCTAGAGGGAAAGAAGAAAAGCAACCCTAGGAAATATGACAAGGGTTAGAAGGGAGAAGGTAGGTTTAGGGTAAAGTTAGCACTGTTTTAGGGCCTTCTAGGAAAAATTTTGAGAATATTTCATTTTTTGTAGTTTTAGCATTCCCTATAATTCTACTTTAGGCTTTTTAGGGTTTAGAGGCCACGGAGAATTTGTAGGGAAGGTGGCCGAAATTTTGGGGAGGCCCGAAAGTGAAAAAAAAAATTATTTTTATTTTTAGGGTTTCTAACATAAAATTACAGACCTAAATTTAACCTAAAACTAATCCTAAACTAACCCTAGAACTAGGTTTTTTTAGAAGATAAAATGGGTGAAAACCAATGGAAACTCTACCCTATCAAAATCCCTACCCAACCTAGGGCTTTTAGGGAGGATGGATAACCTAGTGAGGCTCGGGTTCCTAGGTTAAGAAAATAACCTAGAAAAACTAAGGAGAAACCCTAGGGAACTCCCACAAGGAGACGTGCCTCAACTTGCTAAGGTGACAAGAATGAAAGGTAAAGGCCTATCCAAGGAAAAATTTTAGCACTAGGGCTACCACTAATAATTGAACGTGCACATCCACGAACATTCAAATAAAAAGGTAAGAAGCCTGACCTCTTTTTGCTCGTGTTCATCCAACAAATCAAAGCATCACGAAAAGCAGAGAACTTCACCAAAGAATTACCAGAAAAATATTGTATTAACCCAAAAAAACTTCCTCAAGAGGAGTGCATCCATCCAAAGAGCCCTGGTAGGGGTAAAACAAGCGCATAGTGTATAATTCCATAAATTTTGTTTTTAAAATGAAAGTGAAGAGATCTATCTATATAATCTCACACTCACTTCTTACAAAATATCCAGGCCTACATGCCTTAAAATAATCCAAATTAAAATGTCAACTCAAAATTAAAAGAAAATAAAAATAAAATATAGCCTAAGGTAGGCTCAATGTAGGCTACATGTGGTATTTGTACCGCCAGGCGCCAAAACATGCTCAAATAAGCGAATCACTATGAACAAAAGGTTGTAGTGAGCTGGAGGGAGGGTGTTATACCCCATCTAACCCCTAGAATGTTGTAAAATCCCTCAATGCCCTCCTCAAAGCATGAAAGGCCTAGCATGGAGGGTGTCTTTCCTCTAAGGAGATAAGGCCAGGGAAAGCACGCGCCAACAATCTGAGAGGCCAGGAAGGTGTTATAAGTGGTTGTGATTGCAAACAAATGTCTCACTACTGAAGAAAAGGCCACTTGAGTATTTAAATAAGAGAAGGAGCCATGTGACCTACTAGTGAACCCTCAAGGGCCCTGGACACCAACCCTGAGGTTAAAAACCCCAATAAATCACAGTCAGCAGTGCCATTAATCCATATTACCCCTAAATCAAGACTAAAGGTCCCATCCATGACCACCATTGCTTGATAACACCCCCCTGGTCGCAAAATTTTTCCCTCTCTCCCTGGGGTACACCTGAAGGTGCACTGGGTACAAGTGCAACATAACAGTGGGTAAATATGTTCCTAGCTGAGGAGGATTTTATACATTTTAACTTAGTTACAATGGAAATGTAAACTCTCATGCATGGGATTGATATGATATGGGATTGGTAGATTGAGCAGGCGAGGGTAGGATAATACAATGGAGAAAGCTAAAGAATTAGAAAGAGCACATAGGTCCTTAGGAAGAGAGGGGATCATAGAGAAATGGTGGCTAAGTAAGATAAAGGATGTTAGAAAGACAAAGAAATTGGTGAGAGAAGTTATGAGTAAGGACGGTAACACTAAGTCCTACTTGAAAGAGTTAGAAAATTTACATAGACTAGGAGAACAAGTTTATTAGTGATTGGATTAGCAAGGATTGACAATGGAATAGAACTCAACAAGAAAAAGGGGGAGAACATGATGGTCAAAGAGATTAGGAGATCAATGTGTGAGAATATACCAAATTATGAATATATCCAGCTTGAGAAATGAGAAGCACTATAATAATAGGTTGTGCCAAAATAATTTCATGACCTCACCACTAGGAAGATAATGGCCATAGAGCCCCAAATTAAAGGAGCACTTGACAATGTGCTCAGATTACTCGAAGTTGAAAAAAAAAACCAATGGACATGGTACAACCCCCAAGAATTTATCCAAACGAATAACAGCCACCATGCCTAATGCGTTTGGAAAATATAGAGGTAAATAAAAACTTGAGTTATGTTTATAGTTTACAAACAACTTCTAATAATAGGAGAAAAGATAGCAATAGTGAGCAAGAAATCGAAGGAAACATTAGCAATAGTAGTGGGACTACAAGAGTAGTTGTAAATCCTTTCACAATATGTTGGTGTTTCTCCCTTCGACCCTGGTTCAGACCTTCTTTTGCGTGCAACAAAGCCCAAGATATCAGCCTGATAGAGAAAGGCTCAGTCGGCAGCACCCCCAATGCATATGCAGTCACACCTGAGATATCTCTTATGGGTAACTGCCAGAACTAGGTTTCTCTAGTTGGGTGGTGATTTATCCTCCGTTGGAACCTTACCAACTCCCTTGACCAAAGACGGTGGGTGTATTACTTATTCTTACTATGTGCATATAAGACACTATTTAACTTATCCAATATCAACAGATATTATAATAGTAATATAGGATTTTAACACACAAGTTATCTATCAACAGTGAGACTCGTGCATAAGAGAACTCATTCATAAGAAAATACATAAACACTTATTCACAATATACATTCCTGCAACTTAAGAATATTCATGTGACATAAACACATTCATCATCTACTCAATGACACTGTATTTAACGTGGAAACCGATCCAGGAAAAATCACAAAGGTGCTCTTCATCTAGCATGAGAAATATATTCACCTTTCGTATGTGCACTCAACTACAAACTTTTCTCTATACCTTATTCTCTTATCTATACAGACTCATATCTCCTCTCA
>LPNX010657367.1:3316-38997 GCA_001517045.1 Pseudotsuga menziesii | reverse complement strand
TTTATTATGCTGTGAAGTTATATGTGAATGAATGATAAGTTAACAAGAAGTTGATTAGTAATTATTTAGAAAGGCTAAGGTACAGTAATACCCCTCTCTGCATACAGAAACCTGATTCTGCGGCCCCCCATTGCTGTTTCGGGTGAGACTGCAACCTGCGCGCAGGTTGCTGCCGAAAGGGCCAACACAGTGGGTCTTTTGTTTGTGCGACGTATAAAGCGTTAACCCGGGTCTGCCCATGTGTCCAACACTCATGCTCTCTAGTATTTTGTTGTTCGATCTTCTTCTATTGCACTCTACTGTCGATCTGCACACATCCTGGATTGACTACTCTTCTCTTCAACTCTATGGTCGATCCAAGCATGGCTTGGATCACCTTACTCATCTATACAACTCTACAAACGATCTCCACATTTCCTAGATCACCTTACTCTTCTCTACAACTCTACTTACATACACAACTATCGATCCGCACACATCCTAGATCGACTTACTCTTCTTACAGACACAGCTGAATAACTAGGAATAAACATACCGAGGAAGTAAGTAACAGGAAAAATAGGAAGTAACCCACATATACATTGGGTTATTCCTTTTATAGACTCTTTACATGTCACATTTAGTTGACTTCATTCTGTTATACAATAGGTTGTCACTCCTATTCTGGTTACACTTGTCAATAGGCACTATCAGCCCAAAATACAAAGATGATTTTATTTCCTAAAGCACGTGTGACTCTAGCCGAATTCGTACCCATGATCTCTCGAGCTGTTCTTTTCATTCGTTGCATCAATGCCTTCTCTATCATGGTTTCATCTACGTGGCCAATATCATCACATCCTTTCCTAATGTTGCGGAGACTTGTCATGTTGCAACTTCTTTTGTGACTACTTCTTCTATCTTCTCTCTCTCTCCCTTATATGCTTATGTCTTCCTCCATCGCATCTTCCTATGTAGCTGATTTTATACCGTATTCTTCCTTCCACAGTTGCTTCTGTCGCAGCTTCTACTCCACCTTCATCTGCTTCTGTCGTAGCTTCTTTTCCCTTACGACCAGACTCTTTACCTTCTTGGGAATAATTCTAACTAAATTATGGCTATCTTTCCCTGGGGCCAATAGGCCCCCAACACTCACTTGTGGCTTGTCCTGAGCCACACAATGCTATTCCTCAACTTCCACATTTGTGATGAATTTTCTTTGAAAATCTTGAAATATTTTCACTATCTCCTTTGTCTCACTTCGCACATCCTCTTCTACTTTTTGCAATTGTTCGACAAGGTAGGAGCTGATATCTTCTGACATTACATGTTATGCAGTCTACTGCTCATCACACTTTCTGGTGTACATGTTGAATGATTCCTATGACTCTTTATGCTCCATCCTGCAACTATGCAACTTTGTCAGTTCTTTGTTGTTGTTGAGTGCAGAGCACTTCAACTTCTTGTTGGAGTTTCTTCATTTTCACGGACTTGGCCATTTTATTTGCTAAGGGTAACTTCTTCATTTCATTCTTCACCTGAGTTGCTTATATATCAGCATTGCACAGCTCCTCTATGGATTTTTCTAAATCTGCATCATCAATTAATGCTTCCCAAGTCTGAGAAACTTGGTCGACAACCTTGGCACGGAGTGCCTATACTTATTCTATCTTATTCATAGCCTCTGTTGTTGCTTTTCTTCTTTCTTCTATTTGAAAATTTACTGCTTTTTAGTGGTAGGACCGATGAGATCGAAAAGCTCATCGACATCACCAATTATTTCTCGGGCTTCTTGGAAAGTTAAAAATGAAATCCCAAGTGCTTTCCTGGACATTATTTTCTTTGACTTCTTCCTTCCCATAGAAAGAACATTTTCATCAACCCTTCTCCATCTTCGATGAAATATGTCATCTCATCATCTTCCCTCAAGTAATCATCGCCAAATATATATTGAGATTCTTGTATAGTTGATTGCGATGTTGTAGGATTCTATTTTTGTTCATCGTTATCCAAAGTCTAGTTTGGACCGACGTACTTTACTAATGGATACATTGCATTCTAGTGGGTCTACCCATGAGTGCGTCTAGCGGTTTAGGTGGAATGTCGTCTGGTAGCCGAATTTCAACCACTTCTTCTTCATCTTCCGACGTTATTGTTGAGACGAATTTCTTCTTGCAAGTAGCAGAACGTTTATTCGTTGATGAACAAGGTGGGTCGGGTCATAACCTTACTTCAGGGATAACTGGAACTTGTTCAATTTTCAGTCCATCCCCTGCCTGCGGTGGAACATATCCAGCAGTGTCTTCCATAATGAGCATGGGTGATGTAGTTTCAATGGTGGTTTATGTAAGTGAAATAGCACTAGGAGTCGAAATAGCCATACTCTGTGAAAAGAAAACTTACTTCGGCCCTTGGAGTTGTAGAGATAAATTCCTCTTTTGAATGTGTCAGAATGAAATGAAACTGAAGGACTAGTGTTGATAACATCTACATGTTCAATCAGTTAGACCTTCATACATGCGAAAAATGAGTGGAATGGTGAAAACATGATCCAGCACGTGGGCCAATTGTTTGAATCATCATACGAAAACCACAAAGGAGCCCGCCACTTTCCCTATCACATCATTGTCATTATTATGCAATCATGATGGAAGTGACTAAAAATTATGTCGCCAAAATCCCTCAATATTTTTAAATTAATGATGGCCAGATGTCATTTATGTGACTCAAATTCATCTTGCAACAACATTACTGTTTCTTGCGACCAGTATCCTTCCTTCGACAAATTCCTTTCGATTGCGACAGCTAAGTGTCTTCGCCATTATTTTCCACTTGCGACAGACACCGAGTCTGAGACAATTTTCCTGTGTTTGTGACTTACTAGCACTTTGTTGCGGTTATGCTTTTGCGACAATGTATTTCTCTTTCTTTTCCATTTCTTTTCTCTTTCTTTTCTTTTTCTCTTTTCTCTTTTCTCTTTACTCTTTTCTCTTTTATCTTTTATCTTTTTTTTCACCCGACTGAGTCGTGAATATCCTGATAAGGCTTTAGTTGAATTCCATTTACCAATCCTTTGACAAGTGTTCCATCCAACTTTTGCAAATGCACTGCCCCTCTAGTAGTGATATGAATTACAACATACAATCGTAACCAATGTGTTTTTAATTTACCCGGATGCTTGAAGAATTTGCTGTCATACAGAAGAACAATCCCTCCGACCTGAAATTGCATGTTCTTGATGTGGCGATCATGCCATACTTTCTGTCGTTCTTTCTCAATGTTTTGATGATATCTTATGACAAAACGTTCTTCTTCCAAATCTACCAGCTGCGACAGTATTTTTTCGACAGCACCAACATATGTCATCTTCGTGATTGCAACAATCCTTAAGTTGGGTACAATGTATTCCATTGGCATGACAGGTTCTTTCCCATATACCAAATGAAATGGACTTCAAATTTTCAACCTTTTACAATTTGTGTAATATTCCCATAGTATTGCATAAATTTGCTGATCCCAGTCATCTCTTTGGACATTGAAAATCTTTGTCAATGCTTTTTCCATAATTTTGTTAAATGCTTCAACAACACCATTCACTTGAGGGTGATATGGAGTTGTATTTCTATGTTGGATCTCAAATTACTCCATCAATTCCTCAACTAACTAGTTAACAAAGTGTGTACTTTGGTCGCTTATTAAAATATTCAAGCAGCCAAATCTCATCATTACATTTTAAAACATAAAGTATGTAGAAGTCACAGCAGTATAGTATTTTACTAGCACTGCTTTAGTCCATCTAGTTAGGTATTTGGTCACAGTAATTATATATATTTCACCTATGTGCTTCCCTATTGGACTAAAAGGAACCACAAAATAAATGGCCCATTTATCAAATGCATGTACAAATACTTGAGGTACTAATGGTATCTCATCTCGTCGTGATGACTTTCCCCTTCTCTAACATACATCATAGCTGCGACAGTATTCTCGTGCATTTTCATGCATGGCAGGCCACCACAATCTTGCTTGCAATATATCTTTGTACCATGTCTCTTCTAGTGTAATGGCGTCCTTTGACACCAACATGTGCTTCGTTCAGTATCATTGGTCTCTCTTGTTCCAAGACGTAGTGACGAAGAATTTCATCAGTGGCACTAATCGGAGGATGGTTATCTGCAAACTCCAATGTATGTGTAAATCTAGTATCTAACTCCTCCCATTCATTATTTCCTTGCCGTAGCTCAACTGATGTATACCAATTCCTTGTTATTATGTCAAGTGTATGTAAAAACCAATGTACCCATTCCTATCGCGGGCATGCCTCCTATGTTGCACAACAATACTCAATATGTTCGACAGGATTTGTCAATCCTATATACTTGCATCCAGTATAACTAATCTCTTATCCAAATCTTATCTCCATTAATATTCTACATTGTGGCCATTCAGAGATATATTCTTTATGTGTATCCCACCATCTAGCAAGTGTAGCTTTCAGCACAAAGTCCACAGCGAACAAGCGCTAAGATTCTGTAACTTTCACTTTAAACTCTGTCAAAAAAGATGAAAGGTTAGGAAAACCTTCATATGTAGGTAGCTCGCTTGCCTCGGCTCCTACCTGTCACACAGATCGTGTAATTCTTTCACATCTTCTCATGGATATTTCATGCATCCTATTCTGTCAATTTTCTAATGCTTCAGCTGAATCTAATGTATAGGAGCTAACACTTTGCCAACCCACCTTTCCATAAGTTGTACTCTGGATCTGGATATTTTGCTTCTTCTTCTTCTCTTTCTGATATAGGATGATATTCCTCTTCTTCGTTGCAAGAACCTTCGTCAAAATGTGGCGTCAACTCGTAGTCTTCTCCTATGGTTATACTGTAACTTCCTCTTCTTATCACAATTTTTCTTCTTTTTCCCTACCGAAATCTCCTTCCGCTTCTTAGACGTCCACCTTCTAGTTCAGTTCCACTATCAACAGGGACAATCTCAGCTTAGTTTGCTCCATTTTTTCATGCACTTCTTCTGCGACATATCTCAAATTTATGCACACAATCCTTTAATCATCAGACTCCATTCTCAAGATTCCTTTCTCGCAAACGAGCATCTTTATCTAAGTTCTTAAAGATGTCAAGTATCTTCCTCATTGTCCTTGGAAAAAATTTCTTTCAACCTCAATATATGAGGTTATTGTGTCGACAACAAACTCAATAATGTATCCCTCTGAAATTCTTTCTATCCAAAAATCGACATCCCTCGACACAGGGTCGTTAATACTCTTCAGTCGATGGATCAGTTGATGGTTCCACTATGTTGGTTCTCCCCCTTGGAATTGTTTTTGCTAGGTTGCTAACTTCGACAACCACTCATATAACACAATAGGAAACTTGGAAAATAAAATTTCATGAACATCAATATAAAGGTATCGCTCCAACCACTTCATCAGATTCAACCATGATCCTTCACTTTCTTCTTGTGTAAACTCTAAAGATTTAGAATCCACCCAGTCTTGGATTTATGGCTACGTCGGATACAAAAACATATCCCTCACCAAAATGATTCACGGTCCCGACAAGAGAACCATTTTTTGGTGTTTCTCCCTTCGACCCAGGTTCATACCTTCTTTTGTGTGCAACAAAGACCAAGATATCATCCCGACAGAGAAAGGCTCGTTCGATAGCACCTACGACGCAAATGCAATCTCACTCGAGATATCTCTTGTGGGTAACTACCAGAACCAAGTTTCTACAGTTGGGTGGGGATTTCTCCTCCCTTGGCACCTTACCAACTCACTCGACCGAAGTCGGTGGGTGTATTAGTTATTCTTACTATGCGTAGATAGGACACTATTTAACTTATCCATCGAGAGAGATTATAACAGTAATATTGACCTTTAACACACAAGTTACATATCAATAGTGTGACTCATACATAAGAAAAATCATTGCATTGGGTCACAATGGCCTAATCGTGTTTTCCATATTCATGAGACTTTGTCAAATTGACGCTAAGGGTCAAATAATTGCCAAGGAGGAAAATTACTAGTTTCCTAGGTTGGGGGTGGAAGATTTGGGATTTGGAATAAGGGGGGAAATAAATGATGTTCAGACATTAGAATGGAATAAATATTTAATAATGGATCTTATTAAATAAAAACAAGATAAAATTGAATTGGCAATGGAGCATGGAGACACATGGAGACTATGGGACCCACACAAGCTAGAATTTATGTGCCACATCGCATCCTCCTCTTGCAATTTTGAATCCATGGGAAGCCTAAATGTTATTGGATGATTTATAAGGCTAATACACTTGTCCATATGCATCATAGGTCGAATTTGGAAGGAAGTGTAACTTACATGGGAGAGGAAGAGTCATTTTGGAGCTAGTGAGACACTTGAACTAGATTCCCTAGATCTATGACAACAATGATGAAGATGCTATGACACCTATAACAAAAATCATATATAAAGGCTGACATCTAACATATTTAAAATTTCAGGTCGAAATAGAACATCCAAGAGGGCGCTCATGTGAGTTGGGGAAGCTCAATGGATTCCTACTCAAATTTGGGGAAGATGGAAGGCTAGGAAAGGGAGGACACATGGCAAATCTTGAGCCCACAGCCAAATTCAAATTGGATTGATTTTTTGGATGGATTGGTAACCTTAGAATGCTAAGAATGTTTATAAAATATAGGAATCAACCAAGAGAATATCTTTTGTGCATTTGTGAATTGTGAGAGCTAGTGGATGACTAGTTTTCTTTCCTTAGCCAATTTCGACAGTGAAAGATTCCATCCAAGTTGGTGTTTGGAGAGGCCACTCAGGTATTTTATGGAGATTTAATGGAGTTATATTTGCAGTTGTAATATACATGTCATATTTTTGTTTCTTCTATTGCAACACTTTCTCTCAACCATTTCCATTTTTTATTGCATATTCTTGCTCATGGAGGGATTGTGCTTTGGGTGAGCTATTGATCTCTTTGGGGAAGTTTATAATGCCCCATTATTTTATGTTCTGATTTAAATTATTTGTATCTCAATTTCAAAAAACTCTCAGGTCGAAATACTGAAATATTTCATGTAAAAATGTCAATCAATGAAGAAATAGTGCCATTTCCTCACTATCTTGTTGTGAACCAATGTAATGTTGATGGATTCGAATGGATAAGTAAAATACTGATGGTTTATGGATGAATGGAATATTATTTAATTATTTAAAATTTCAGAATACTCTCAGGTTGAAATACCCAAAATATTTCATGTATAAATGTTAAACAATGAAAAAACGGTGCCTTTTCCCCACTACCTTGTTGTGAACCAATATAATGTTGATAGATTCGAATGGATAAGTAAAATACTGGTGGTTTATGGATGAATGTACTGTTATTTATGGATTATATGAGTTTAATTTTCATTACATAAGAATTTTGAGTTATTTTGTTGAGTTTCATAGCATTTGGAGAAGTTTGTCTATCATTTCCCCCAAGGTTGAAACTAGTATTTTTGCATCTGATTTAAGGGATTTATAGCAGATATTAAAAGTTGAATGGTGATTCATATGAGTTCATATTGATGTACTTTAAATGTCCACTACTTCCATTCAGAAATTCGATTTTCCCTGAGTGCATTTGGGAAGCCATTTTCAGTATTCATTGTGGGGGAATTAGAACCCTAAGTTACTAGTCAAAACTCCTACCTCGACCAGAATATTAAACAAGTTTGAAGAATCCTTTAGAGGGTCATAAAGATTCCATTAACATCATACTAAAACCTTAATATCATTCGCATACCTTATGTGAATATTTGGGAGCATTTGGACCAATTTGGAGACCTAGACATCAAAACTAGTCAAAGGTCGAAATAGGGAGAAAAAGTGAAAATTGGTCATTTTAATAAAATTTCCAAAATGGGACCTTAAAGTTGTATCAAATCATGATTTTTGCACCTGATGTGGTCTGATATTTATGAGGACAATAATTCAGGGACCACCATTAGATACTGAAACCAAAAGTTCTTTTGTTGAAGAGGAAACTATGACTAGGGATGAAAAGGGAACCTCATATGATGGTGAGGAGCATATAAAACTCATGGAACCTATATTTGAAGACATGACCAAGAATATTATGAAAGGATTTGAATTTTTGGCTATCCAAGGTTGGAAAAAATATATTGATCTTAAGAAAACCAAGGGGAAAAATGCATCAACTTGCTTGAAGGAGCAAAAGGAGGAGACACATGAACCACCTAGTTTTGAAATAGGTGAAGTAGAAGAAGTAGTACATGAAGAGGATTGAAATTCACTCCCAAGTGACTCTGAAAAATATGAAGAGCCATCACATGATTATGAAGAAGTTTCTATTGAAAATAATGAAGATCATTTCGAGACACATTCTACCTTGGAAATGAAACAAAGAGAATCTACTCATGGATGCTTGAACTATGAAGGAGTACCTACTGATGGGTGCTCACAACTCTATGTTGGTGACATAGCGATCGGATTTCAAAATTTTACTGCAAGAAAAATTTCTAGTAAACATGAAAATCAATACCTTGTAGCAGTTGAAGAAGAAACAAGATCAACTTACCCATCACCACTAGAGCTTCATGAAGTTGGTCCAAGCAAGAAGGAAGAAGATGAGGAGGTTCATTTGCAAGAGCCTCATTTTCTTGAAGTTTAATTAAAGATGAATGAAAATAAGATCCAAGAGGCCCTTAGAATACTACATAACACTAAATCATTGGTGTCAAATTCTTGTCGGAAAAAATCTTCATTGGAGGATCCATCCTTCCTTAAAGACATGGAGAAGATTTAAAGAGAAATGTGCAACATTGAAGGTAATTTCATGTCTTTGCTTTTTGATAGAAACAATTTGGTTGAGATTAATGAATGTTTACATGAAGCATACTTGAATAATAATGAGGATATTCATAATCTCAAAATTCAAAATGAGCAACTTCTGGAGGGGTTGCAAGATACTTGTTCTTCCTCCCATGTTTCATATTGTGATATGGTAGATTGCTTGGAGGATTCTCATGACATGGTGGATCATGAGAAATGTAGAAATTTGAATGTTCTTGATGTGTTTGAATATGAACTTGAAGAGATCCAAACACTTGATTTGGTGGAAGAGGAACTTGAATTGTCTCTTGAGGAAGGTTATGCAATTTTTAAAGAAGAGCATGATTCATCTGCATTCAAACCAATCTATGACAAAGGTTTCACACTTTTGAAGGAGCTGCATGACACTACCCATATGGATCCTTCCCATGATGAAAATTCTGCACTTTTTTTATCATTTATGTGAGTTATTTCATTCTCATGCGTCCTACAATTCCATGTTTTGCAGCATTAGTCTCAATGAAGTATGGGTGAAAGGGTTCTTTTTTATGGTGCCACATGAGGAGTATGGAACTCCTAGATTTACTTTTTATGATGACATGTTTGGAGAAAATTCTTATTTACATTTTCAGTGGCATCCTTTGTTACTTTATGATGATGCACATCTACATGGATGCACCTATGATATGCATTTCAGTCACTTGAAGACTCATGGTTTTTGTTGCTCAACACTTGGTTCATTTGATGTTGGAGGAACTTCAGCCAACAATGGGGTGAATATATTTATGATTGGATAAAAAATTTGTTTCCAGCCACATACCTTGTTATATCTTTATGATTCTCTCATTCATGGATGTATGGGTGAGACTTTTTTGAGTCATTTGAAGTCTCCTAGGTTTTTTTGCTCATTATTTGGTTTAGATTTTAGTGGAGATTCTTCATTCGCTTCTTGGATGAAAGAATACATGGCTGAATATTTTGATGCATATCACATCCTTTTGGAGCAGCATAATGGGACATGGGATCCTCACCTATGTCATTGGAGCAGATTTGATTGGTCAATTGAATCTTGTATGCACTTGGCAAATGGTGGTCTACTTACTTGGAGGTATAAGCACTTTCATGATTTTTAAAGAGGCACCTCCTTGATGTACATTTTTATTATGTTGTTATGTACTTTGATGATATATATTATGTACTCATGATGTTTGTAAGAATGCATACAAGAAAATGGGATCCCGGAACTCTCTTTCCTAATGTTATGGTTTGGAGAGCACTCTTAATTTTTGGAGTGCAATACAAGAAATGGGATCCTGGGATAGTTTTTAGTCCCATTGATTTCAATTTTTTTCGGAAACAAGCAATATGGGATATGGATTCCCCACTTAATAAAGTTATTTTTATCAGAGTAGTGCAGCAGCAAGCATGGTGGTTCCTCTCTAAAATATTCATGAAATCTCAAAGACTCAAAGTTGGGAAACTCAGTGGCAACTTCAAAGAATCATACAGAAAGCAGGTTCTTCAACATCCATGTTTGAAATTGCTTGAGGACAAGCAATATTGGGAAGGGAGGATTTTTCATGTCCCAAATTTTGCATTGGGTCACAATTTCCTAATCACATTTTCCATATTCATGAGATTTTGTCAAATTGATGCTAAGGGTCAAATAATTGCCAAGGAGGAAAATTACTAGTTTCCTAGGTTGGGGTGGAAGCTTTGGGATTTGGGATAAGGAGGACAATAAATGATGTTCAGAAATTAGAATGGAATAAATATAATAATGGATATTATTACATAAATACAAGATAAAATTGAAGTGGCAATGGAGCATGGAGACACATGGAGACTATGGGGCCCACACAAGCTAGAATTTATGTGCCACATGGCATCCTCCTCTTGCAATTTTGAATCCATGGGAATCCTAAATGTTCTTGGATGAGTTAGAAGGCTAATAAACTTGTCCATATGCACCATAGGTCAAACTTGGAAGGAAATGTAACTTACATGGGAGAGGAAGAGTCATTTTGGAGCTAGTGAGACACTTCGACTAGATTCCCTAGCTCTATGACAATAATGATGAAGATGCTATGACACCTATGACACAAATCAGATCTGAAGGCTGACATATGACATATCTGACATGTCAAGTAGAAATAGAGCATCCAAGAGGGCGCTCATGCGATTTGGGGAAGCTCAATGGGTTCCTACTCAAATTGGGGGAAGATGGAAGGCTAGGAAAGAGAGGACACATGGCAAATATTGATCCCACACCCAAATTCGAATTGGACTGAGTTTTTGGATGGATTTTTAATATTAGAAGGCTAAGTATGTTTATAAAATACAGGATTCAACCAAGAGAATATATTTTTTTCATTTGAGAAATTGTCATTTGTAAATTGTGAGAGCTAGTGGATGACTATTCTTCTTGCCTTAGCCAATTTCGAGGGTAAGAGCTTCCCATCCAAGCTGGTGTTTGGAGATTCCACTCAGGTATTTCATGGAGATTTAATGGAGTTATATTTTTAGGTGCAATCTACAGGGAATCTCATGGTTTCTTCTATTGCGGCACTTTCTCTCAACCATTTCTAGTTTTAAATGCATATTCTTGCTCATGGAGGAATTGCACATTGGATGAGATATTGAACTCTTTGGGGAAGTTTCTAATGCCCAATTATATTATGTTCTGATGTAAATTCCCTGTATTTCAAGTTTATAAGACTTTCAGGTTGAAATACTGAAATATTTCATGTAAAAATGTCAATCAATGAAGAAATAGTGCCATCTCCCCACTATCTTGTTGTGAACCAATGTAATGTTGATGGATTCGAATGGATAATTAAAATATGATGGTTTATGGATGAATGGACTATTATTTATGTATTTAAAATTTCAGAAGACTCTCATGTCTAAATACCCAAAATATTTCATGTATAAATGTTAAACAATGAAGAAACAGTGCCATTTCCCCACTACCTTGTTGTGAACCAATATAATGTTGATAGATTCGAATGGATAAGTAAAATACTCATGGTTTATGGATTAATGGACTGTTATTGATGTATTATATGATTTTTATGTTCATTACATAAGCGTTTTGATTTGTTTTGTTGAGTTTCATAGCATTTGGAGAAGTTTTCCTATCATTTCCCCCAAGGTTGAAACTAGTCTTTTTGCATCTGATTTAAGGGAGTTATAGCAGAAATTAAAACTTGAATGGTGATGCATATGAGTTCATATTGATTTCCTTTACATTTCCACTGCTTCCATTCAGAAATTCAAGTTTTCTTGAGTGCATTTAGGAATTCATTTTCAGTATTCATTGTGGGGGAATTAGAACCCTAAATTACTAGTAAAAAATCCTACCTCGATCAGAATCTTAAACAAGTTTGAAGAAGACTTTAGAGGGTCATAAATATTCCCTGAACATCATATTCAAATATCAATATCATTCATATACCTTCTATGAATATTTGGGAGCATTTGGACCAATTTGGAGACCTAGACATCAAAACTAGTCAAAGGTCGAAATAGGGAGAAAAAGCGAAAAAATGATCATTTTAATAAAATTTCCAAAATGGGACATTACAGTGGCAGCCTACATATGTGTATTGATGTGTGATTTTATAAATTTTCAGCCTCACCAATACAACACACACAACAACACCAAAAATTAACTTAGTTTGCAGAAAAACTTATAACAATAATACTCTTTTTTTCTTCTAACAATTGTGGTTTCGACATTAATAAAAATTTTAATGCATGAATGGGTTTTAGGAACTTATTCTCACTAAGGATGTTGAATAATGTTCCTTTATCACACTTGTTACAATTTTAACCATTGGTAATTAAGTAATATTAATTAAGTGTCGCAAGTTTAGTATGTTCAATCTCTAGAGTTAAAAGATTTAATTATTTGAGTGAATGGTTAACCATAACTTTTTTGTATCCATTGTGCTTAAAATTAAATTAATCTTAATTTTATCACCTTTGCCCTTCTTTAAGGGTTATGGAAACTACAAAACCAACACAATGAATGGATTAGTCAAGGGATATTATCACTCACTAGGGTATCCTTGATGAAACACCAATAGCATACACAACATCATGCTTTAGCACAAGAAATTAAAATTGAATCCATTATCATGATATTTTCTTCCATGACTATAAGGACAAGATTATTGTTGGCATTCACAACTCTTTTCATCAAACCTATAGTGACAAGTGATGCGCTATTCTTCATTCTATGAGCTCTCACAATGTATTCAACCCCATATTTTGTGAGAGGGTATTTTTTCGCATGCTTGAAGAAGATTGTTTTTCAATCATAAAGATAGGGGATTCTCAAAACTATGCCACATATGCCAAGAGGTACAACATCCATCTCAACCTCATTAATAAATTTTTGTTGCAATAGAAAATATTACCCTACACTTCTTGGTGACATTAATCTTGGCATTATCACACACCCAACCAAGAGGATAGGGATTAGGATGAGGTTTGGTCTCTAAACCCAATTTATTAAAAACTGATTCTAAAATTAAGTTAACTTGAGAGCACATATCAAAATATTTTCAACCTCTGTATGTTTTGCAACAACTCTTATATGAAACAATTCACTTCTTCTTTTATCATAATTATGAGATGCATTAAAGGGACTTGAACTAGCATGAAAGGAATGATTACCTTGTAAAACAACTATTGTGATGAACTCTTCATTACCTGAATGATATTCTAATCCTTGTTGCATTGTAGCAGAAGTATTCTACTTCCCCTTGCCTCCAAATTTATTTGGCCTCAACTCTGGGTGTAGCTTCCAACAGTGCTCCTCATCATGTCCATCATTTTCACAATTAGTGCAATGGAGAACTTTCTTCTCTTTCTTTGATGTAGTTGACCTCTTATCCTTTCCTTTCCCTTTGAAATGGTATTCTAAATGATTGGAGGAATTTTCATCTTGTCCATATTTACCCCTTCTTTCAATGTGTGTTGCTTGCATACTTGCTTCATCCAGGTTAGTGGGATTCAATAACAACAATGTATGATGGATGTACTGGGGAAGTGCACCAATGTACTTCATCAAAGTTTCTGAAGAATATAAAGGAATGTTTAACTCAATAGCTTTCTTTTGAAACTCCTTTGTAAATATTTATACATTCTGACATTTATTCAATCTTAAGTTCTACCATTCCATCATGGCTTTTTGTACATAGCCTAATGGATAAAATTGCTTTCTTAAAGAAAAAATAAACTCATACCAAAATGAAAGGAGCTTACCATTATGTTTGTTTCCTTTCCGCAACTTGCTCTCCCACCAAACGAGAGCAGTGCTTGACAAACGAAGATATGTTAGTTGTACCATCACCTCTTCCTCCTCGATCTGTTGAACTTGGAAATACACTTCAATCTACCTGATCCAATTGTTCAACTTATCTACATTTGATTCTCTGTTGAACATGGCCAAGTCAAACTTCACATCCAGCTTTAGCAATGGCTTCTTAGAAGTCCCTTTTAAATGGAAACTGGACTAGTGAGAGGAGGAGGAAGAAGAATAACTCGAACTGGAGGAGGGAGGTGGAGGTTCAGGAGGATCTTCTCGATCTTCTAGATTCACTAAAGTTTCATGCTCCTGTTTTTATTTCTTCTTATTTTTTTTATCCTTCTTTCTCACCCTCTCTTGATAATCTACAAATAATTTCTCCACTCGATCTACCATCCGGTAAAATTCTTTGTGAAAATATTTTTCAAGCTTGGTGTGGACTTCTTCATCTGCCATCTTCTTCTTCCTCTTTACACACGTCCATTATCAAGATTGTAAGTTACTAATTCACCCTCTCCTCTTTTGAGCTTGCTCCTAGCTATCATTCACTCTCACAATCCAAAGTCATATAGTCTTTCTCTAATACCACGTGATGAGGATCTTTTCATTTATTGACTTATCATGGATTGTTTTGTTCAAAGAGTTTAAATCATAAAATGTGCAAAAATGAAGAAACACATAAAAGAGAGGCATGCACCATAAATACACAAGAACCCAACTTGATAACAGAGTTTATCCCTATGGGACTATGTCTCTGGGCTTGCTCTACAATGGGAAGGTCATTTCTTAAAATCTCATCAAAAATATCAAGTTACATGGAAAATATGCATTATACCTCAAATTATGGAAGTGACCCACGAATGAGTTGCTCATAAATAGAAAATGGATTGCACCACTATGTTCAGAAGTCTCAAACGGTGAGGATCAACATAAAACACTGCATACTTTGGAGCAATAAAAAATCGACCCTCTAAAAATCCCAAGGACCCCCTTCTGCCACATGGAAATATGTACAGTAGTACAGTTGTGCGGTCCATAAAAAGGTCACATGCTTCAATGTTTGTGCCTCGATGGCCTCATTATGTGTGCCATAACTACATGGCCTTGGCCATGGTTAATAACATGTGTTATCTCCTTGGAGTTCATAGGTTCAAAACCGATAGGGGGTAGGGTTTCTCTTTGGCTCGTTGTGACAAGGCTCGAAGGGCAGGCGACCCCTGGGATAGAGGCTCACCCCGGTGGGATTCGGGATGTCTCAACCCATGCTAAGTCACAAGTTACTGGTATGTCTGTCTTGTGGGTTGTTGGATATACTCTTGGGAGGTTGTTGTTCCCATGGTTTAAAAAAAACTACATGGTCTTGGCCTGCGCTCAGTCCTCCTCCTTCACACTGAATGCAGGTCCCCTCTAAATACTTTTCCCTGACGGTCTAACCAATAAACGATGTGTGGAATGTTGGTTGGCGATGCCCCATTTGGGTGTTCAAGCCCGCGAGGTCCGAGATTCAAACCTTGCGGACCCCCCTCTTTAGTCGTTGGTTTCATTTTGTTGTGTGGACCCTAGTTCTTGCTCCAAATTTTGGGGATCCGGCTATCCTAACCAACAAATATGCGGGGTTGGTCTACCCACTTTTTAACCAAACCTTTGCTCACTTCATCTCAAATAGAATATCGGTCAATTCATATGCCAAGTCATATAGTAGTGGATTTGGATAAGGTGTCGACTTACTATATTATAGTTCGATGGTTCGAATATCATGTAGAAAAATTCCTCTTCCCACCAAATTTTGGCCTTTCTTAGGCAGACACATGTCACGCAAGGATTGGTCCATGTGTCAGTATGGGATTGGTCCACCTGTGCGCCATGTCACTTGCCACTGTACCTTCCATGTCATCCAACATACCACCACATCTATTTCCACTTGTACACTGTGTGTACAACATGTCATCGCAAGGGGCTGCCACACAATTTTCGTACAACCTATACGGATGCCACATGTCACCCTTTTAGTGGTTCCACGTGGCCTCCTTTTTTCCTAATTCTGTACAAAAAATAAAATTTAGCCGAGGGTTCAAAATTGAATAAATTTTCCATACAAAGTTTTATTTTAGTGAAATGAGCACCATTGGAATTGGCTCGACAAGCTCTCCACACTGATGTTGGTTCCACTCCATTTTTTTGAGTTTGAAAATTGACCCATTCGTAGATCCTCCAAGATCAATCCATGCATAGGTACCTTAGGCCGATAAGGATGACTATTGCATCTTCCCTGGTGACTAATATCATGAGTGAACATTCCAAAATATAATGGTATATCATAGTCTTAACAGAGAAAATCTAGGAAATGAGTCATGTTAAGACAGAATGAGAACAAGTATGGTGCATTATGTGTAAGAGAAAAGGACATGTTGTTGACAAATGTTCAATGCTATGGGTAGGGATAAAAGTTACTAAATCGACATTACAATCATCCACCTGATTCCAAGGTAATGTGGTGGAATAATACTATAAAATTTATAGAGAATGTGGCCATCCTCCCTAGTTTTTCCAATGTTTTAAAAGTATGCTTCTTTTCGAACCACCAAAGTGTGCAACTTCTATAGAGAAAACACTCATACTACTAAAAATTGCCATACCCCATCGATGTTGGTATAATAGTTTGAGAGAAGTTCCTTTCGATTCAAGGAGGCAGACCTTGGAACAATTGAGGGAGGTGGATGGGGAAAATTCAGAGGATTTAAGTGTATTTTTCATAAAGTCATCTTACACATTCACATAAAGAAAATCTACACATTTAAACCCAATCAAATGGTTTGGCACTTTCATTATTACATTGTTGGAAACCTTTTGTTGAACCTACGAAGGCCTTTTCTACTTAGGCCCTCATCCTATGAGATCTCCTCTTGGACATCAATTAAGCCACCTTGGCACCCTCTTTGCTATCTATTAATCCACCTTGTCACCCTCCAACCTTAATTACTACTCTATGATTTTTGTAAGAACCTTACACGTTTTATTTAGCTCTATATCTATTTTAAATTTGCCAAAAATGGGATCATAAAAGTTTGTGGTCAAATCCTCTACACCACTATCTCATGGAAGGTCACCCCAATAAGGGACAAACTTTATTGGGTCATCAAATTATAAGAAACATGTCAACTCATTAGGGGGATTCCAATGTCTAAAGAGGGCCTACTAAGGAAAATAAAAAACGATAGCTAGAAATTGTGGAGGGAAAGAAATAAAGATATTTTTTCATGAATTTCCAATATTTTATCTCCTTATAGGATTATTAAAAGTATCAAGTATAGGTACTCATTGGATGAATAATTAAATCCCGCATCCAATAAGGACTCGTACTTGATACTTTTAATCAATCTAAGATGCGATCAACTGAGAATACATGAAAAAAATGTGTTTCTAAGAATAGAAAATTCTTTTTTGTATATTCTTGATTTATCACACAATAGGAATATTAAAAGTATTAGTTATTGTAATTGTTGGACACATGATTAAATTCTACATCCAACGAATACATATACTTGATAATTTTAGTAAATCTATAAGGAGATAAATTGGAAATACATGGAAAAAGTAGTTTAATTTATTCCCCTTCAACACTCTTCATCCATAGGGTTGATATCATCTTATATTCCATTGGTTGAAAACAAGTCTTTTTTTATTTATCTTTTATATTTTTTCTCAAAATAGTCATTTTAGACCTCAAATTTCCCCAAATTTTCCCTAATGCATTATAATATTTGTTTAATTACTTATCTAGAAAAAATAACTAATTCAATATTTTACTAAACTCAATTTATTTAGTTTTTTCCTTGAAATGACAATTCAATAATTTGTGCCCATAATCTGTATGTAGATTTTTATCTGAGCATAAATGTGGAGTTGGATGTGATACATATGTACTAGTTATTGGAATGCACTATGAGCAAGGACCCTCTCATTTGGTCTTGTGCTCAAATTGTTGTGCAAAATGGCAAGACTTAATTGATGGGAAATGGATGAATAGAGCTAGATGAATTATTCAATAAAGGGGGAGTGATGTCATAATTGTCTTCATAGTGCCATTCCACTATCTTTGAATAATAACTTCTTGACTCTTGCCATTGTGATCTTAGAGATTATGAAGTCACCTAAGAATGTTGGTGGAATATTGATCTTATTATTGATGCTTGAGGTCTTGTTATCCTAAAAATTGGGCTAGCAAATGATGGTTATGAACTTGTGATCAATGACAAAGATGACCCTCCTTTATATGCAACTTAGCGATCACAATAATAACTCAATTGTTTTTATATTTATATCTAAACACTTTTTTATTTTGGTGCTTTAATGGAATGAATTTATGGTTATATTTTTGTGCTAAATACTTTCACCGGTTGTTATTTCCTTATTGTGTATCCACTTAACATTTTTGATAGGATTTTTAAAGTATTTTAAATGAAGTCAGGATATTTAAAATTTTTAAATCCAAGCGTTATTAAATTGTAATGCTTAGTACATAAGTAGTTTTTTTTTCTACAAAATACTTAATGTATACATAATTAATATTTATTTTGGGTAAGAAAGTGAGAGAATATTCTATTGATAATGTTACATAGAATACAAAAGAATAAGTGGCTAACCTACTGCAGGGGAAACTAGCTTAGCCATTGAAAGAGTCTTAGCTGGGCTCTAAAACCATAAACCAAAATTTAACAAAATTGAACCATGAAGGAAAGAATGCCCTTCATGGGAAACCAAAGCTTTCCTGTCTTTATGAACTGTTTAGACCATAAAAACTTTGGCATACAAAATCTAACCACAAAGATTTTGACAAATACTATAACTATCGATCCTAACCAAAATAGAGAGAAACTAGGAAAAACAGAGCCTAATTAAACCTGGGAAATCACTTCCATTCCTTCAAGGTGGTGTTCGTAACTTCCGTTATGAGATCCATCTTGGCATTAATGTTATTAATATCATCGGAAAAGGTAGCTATCACTAGGAAAATGCTAGCTTGGACTTGATATCATTATATGAGGAACCTACCAAGAAGGTTATTTAGAATCCAATAAGGATCTGAGCCAAGGGCATCTTCCATATTGATATCCTTTGTTTCAATGAGACTCCCTCAAAGATTAGCTCCCTCCTCTTAGTCAATTTCTCGATGAATGTGCGAAAGAGTTTCCATGTTGTATCACCATTCCATTTGGTGTTGTCGTCCCCTTCCCCTCGCAAGCTCGTTGGTGCAACGTTTCCCAATTCTAAGCACTGAAACCTAAGCTTTTATGGAGCTGAGCTAAGTACACCTATGAAAAAGGGAGTAGTAGCCAGACGCTCCCAGACTCACCCATAAGCTCACCCTTTTCTGAAACCTTCTCGTAAATTGCAATGAGCTCATCATTAAGGAGCCCATAAATGAAATGGTGTTCGAAGTACCCTGCAAATCATAGTTGTAGAACAAAATCACTGCCATCCATGAATTCCTTAATGATGCTACTACATAGACCAGAATCCATTAATCCTTCATCGCAAAAGTGTATTAACGCTCCCTCGCTCAAGCCTACACCATATTGTTTTCCACGTGCCCCTCATCTTCTCTTACCTCGCTACTNATATATATATTTCAAAAAGTATAAAATATATATTTTTTCCATATTTAAGTAAGTTTATACTTTGAAATTAAAACTCACAACTTCTAGCCCCAATAGCTAGCTCAATTGGTTGAGCCCCAATTGACAAATTGTTTCCAGGCCAAAGGTTAGGAGTTCAATTCCTTAGCACATTGGGGTTTGCTTCCTCTGTCGAGGTAGCTAATTCCTTAGGGTTCATGGGGCCACAGGACGAGGCCCCTTCTAGTGGGCCCCCTCGTAAATATTTCTCTTAAAAAAGAAAAGAAAAGAAAAACTCACAACTTCTAATTAATTTTAAAAAATATTCATTTAAAAAATGCATAGAGACACACACACACACACATATATGTTTTGCAATATATCAATTGGGTTTAGTTTGGATAGTTGGAAGGAACGATCATTACCTTCCTTAATCAGGATCAATTTATGTAAGTGACATATTGAGTTCTTAATGAAGATATTATTGTAGTTGTCTTGAATTTTCAAAAATATAATTTACCTTAGATATTATCTTCGACATGAGATAAAATACCTAATAAATTTCTCTAAAATATGCATTTCATTGAAAAATATATATTTTACAATATACTTCACTCCATGTAGATAGAGAAAGTACATATAACTATGATTATGGAAAGATATTTTGTTAAACCCTAAGCACAAAATAAGATATTTTCTAAATTCACTCACCACGATTTTGCAAAATAAATGCATATCTATAAAAGAAACGAAAACACATTAAAATGCAAATATCTTAAAAGGAAAACAACCTTCCATTCAATTAATAAGACATGTTTATACGCTTCCCATGTTCATATTTTAGATCATGTATGTCCCCTATGTGGGGTTTGGGATTTAGTCAAAAGGAGAACACCTTCCATTCAATGAGTAAGACATGTTTATACTCTTCCCACATTCATGTTTACTTGTTGGATATATAATAATTGTTGGATATATAATAATAGAAAAATATAAAACTACATTCTTAAATATGTCATCATGTAGGTCTCCCTAATGGTGTCAACTATAATACACCAACTATAATTTGAGTGTCTGAATTAGTTGTATAGGGGTAGAAGGTTGATAATGACAATGGAATCTTTTTGGTTATTTTTTATCCAGAATTAAGACATGACTTTCTAGTGACATATGTTAAACCTTTTTCCGAATGCTTAGCCCTTATATCAAGGGGTTAAATAAAAATAAATATGGAAATAATCTTATTCAATAATATGAACTTTAAAGAGAACATAGTGATATGTGTTAAACCTTTTTACGAATGCTTAGCCCTTATATCAAGGGGTTAAATAAAAATAAATATGGAAATAAATCTTATTCAATAATATGAACTTTAAAGAGAACATATATACATGTGAGCTTTAATTTTGTGGTGGCATAAGATAGTTGAATACCCCGCAACATATATAACAAAACTATTTAAAAAAGGAAATGAGGAAATATGCACGAAACTCAGCAATACTTTCCCACATTAGTGGATGGTAGAGGTGGTAAACCGCCGGCCATCCTTGCAGAAGGCCTAAACCCCAAAAGACTCAAGGCTCGAACCCGTGACCTCTCCCCAAACTGAGAGAGTGTGCACACGTCTTACCAATTGAGCTAACCATTGGAGCTTAGTGGATATCTCGTTACCAAGTCAAAGTGTACAAACATTTCTAGCTTTGTCAAAGCTTTATATCCCTACTATATATCTCTACACTTAGCAATGGAAAGAAAGATTGTTTATAAGATTATTTTCAACTTTTTGCCACGAAAAATATATTACTTTCTTTTTTTGAAATTGCTAGTATTTATATTAATAATTTGTTTCACCCTTATTATACATCATATAAATATAAATAGAGGTATTTTTGTGAGCCAAATATTTAGAAAATGTTTAAATTTTAAAAATGAGTTTTACAAAAAATTTAAAATGAATTTTACATATTGGATTGTTTTATTTACACAAAATTTTAACATAATGACTTATTTGTATAGATACTAGGAAACTAACATAAAAACAAAACTATCCTGTAAAATAAAGATGAATATGAAATCAAAATAAGTCATGTCCACTATGAGCTTTTTACTTGATTTATGTTGATAAATTAAAATTATATTCTACATGTTCCATTTCAAAGTCTCCAAGAGCTCTTCGAAAAATATGAGGCAAACTGAATTAACATCTTTAGATTTCATACCACAAACTAAGTGCTCTTAGCAAGGCTTAAAACCAATTGGTAGATCATCCTAGAATTAGCTTTAAGCTTCTCAATTTTCTTTTTTTTGTTGAGTCACAATTTACAATAACTCTGCATGACCAATATTATGAGCTTCCTCCTAGCTAGAAACTATGTTCTTCATATGGGAAATGGCTACCGAATTATCTGCCAAAAGTCTCTCTTACCTCCTCAAAGCTTGTTGTAGGTCAAAAGCTTCATATGAAAAACAACAACCAAGGTGACTATGCTCCGCCACGATCCAGTTCTTCCAATCTTTGTTAAGGAATATTATTGTTTCATCATCAACCCACACATAGAAGATTCCAATGACCCGTGGAAGGGCCCAAGTTTGGCATGAACCAAAGCCCATACCCACAACAAGGCCTAACCTGCAAACTAATCATTCCTCGTTAAACCCATCAAAACAAACTAGACTATACCCAAGACTAAAGTAATCGAGACCAATTTCTTTCCTAGGCCCAATACAAAAGACCATGTAAAATTCAAGCAATAAACAAGCCAAATCAAATTCCATAATAATCACACCTCTATTCTCCATATTAATTTCCATATCATATATGAACCTGCTCCTCTATCGAGAAAGAAGTGTGTGAAGGTTCCTACAAACTCAGGGGTGTTATACCCATCACTTATGTTTAAATACACTATGTCATCAGTATTGCTTTGGGATTATTCATTATGATCATGAACTAGAACAATAAAAAGCTAATTTAAGGGATATAGGATATGGTCATAAGCCCTGATTTTATCCTTAATATTCTCACATTCAAATGAGTAACTCCATTCGCCAGGTGGTTTGCTTGGCAATTTTGATCTCTCAACACGTGAAAAAAATATACCCCTACACTTATTTTTGTATTCTACAAATGGGCCTTGCCAAATTACAACCTTTCAATATGGTAGAATACGACGTGTTCAACGATGTTTAAGTAGTAATGAGGTCCTTTCAAAACCCAATTAAATGCATCACATTTTTAAGAAACTAAAGTGAAAAAAATAATTGAGATTCTACACATGAAAATTTGATAATAATAATAAGTATAGATTTATCTTAATTTAGGTTAATTAGGTGTAGACTATGAGGTTGGGAGGAATGATTGCTACCCCCTCCACCCAAAATCATTTCTTGCAAGTGACATGCTAAGCTATTAAATGAGCATATCGTTGTATTGGCCTTGAGCGGTGAAGAATTTAGTTCACTTTGAGTACCATCCTCAAAATGAGAGGAAGTACATAGTAGGTTTCCGGAGAAAGTTATTTCAAGAAAAAAAAAATTAAAAATCTTAATTTTGATTTTTTTTAAACTAGTACATTTGTATTTAATTTTTTTAATCCCTTTTAGCACTACAATAAAATTGAGATGAAAATAAACTTATTCTCTTAATAAATATAAGCAAAAACCTTCCAATTTACTAATCCTTTAGCAAATTATCTTTACACCGAGAAAAGCGAGGTGCTCTCGAACCGAGTATGGGGGAAACACTGACCTTAGTCACTTTATGTTAGCCAACATAAATGAAAAATATAAATTACATATAAACTTAAAAAAATATTAAAAAATTAAACTAGCATAAATCCATTTTAAACCCAAATCTATCAAGTACCGAGAAAGATCCAAATGGTTAAAAAATACACATCTCAAAAAACTAGATATGAATCTATGCTAATTTATTATAAATCATATATTTCCTATTAACAAATTATCTTATATTATAAATCAATACATTATTATTTTAAATTATTAATCATTTTGTTATATATTAAATTATCATTGGTGGAACTATTATTATTGTTTATAATACATTATTATTTTAAATTATTAATCATTTTGTTATATATTAAATTATCATTGGTGGAGCTATTATTATTGTTTATAGAGAGCCTTAGCGTGAAGGGGAAACAAAGTCCTTTCACGAATCATCTCCAGTCAATTTGAATGATGTGTGAAGGTTTATAATGGGGAGCTGTCTCAAAAGGAGAACAACGGGTGAGTTCTTGTTCCACTATAAATATGCATAAAGTGCATAATCCATTCCAAAAAGCAGTTTCTTGAAGCAGTTCAAGCCTACAACTTTACAAATGTATATGGTTTGGCCATTAATTTTAGTAAAAATACTTATTTACATAATCCATTCCAAAAAGCAGTTGCTTGAAGTAGCTCGGAGCTCCAACTTTACAACTGTATATAGTTTGGCAATTAATTTTTTTAAGCAACTCAGAGCTCCAACTTTACAACTGTATATATTATGGCAATTATTTTTTTTAATTAAAAATACCTTAGTATGGGCATGGGCATAGCTGTTATGCCATTAATACCTTCCAATGTTCATTCATGTAAGAAAACATTGTTAAGATATTATTAAAAATACTTAAGTATGGGCATGGGCATAGCTGTTATGCCATTAATACCTTCCAATGTTCATTCATGTAAGAAAACATTGTTAAGATATTATTTCTTTTTGGGTTATTGAGTTTCATTATAATTTATGTTTCTTCAAGTTGAAGTAATTTATATTTTAGAGAAAAAACATATAGAATCGTATTTAATAATAAGGACATCTTATAAATTTTTTGATGGGATGATAACAAGTATATAAGATTAAGATATACATATGAGCAAAGGATTAGGTCATTTTTTGTTATTTTTATTGAGCACACTTTCAACACAGTGATAGTTAGCCTCACCATAGGGTTAGAGAATGGGTTTGTTAGATGTACATAGGGTTAGAGAATGGGTTTGTTAGATGTAGGATTGTGAGCAAAAATGTTTTTCTTTTTTAATAAATAATGACATTTTGTTTTACTTTAGGTTGAGTATGGTAAAGATTTTGAATGTTTTTAGACCATAAACAATGGTTGAGATAAACTTGTTGCGCCCAAGTGCTTATGTAATGTTACCAAATATAAAAAGTAGTTTATAAAAAAAATATTTAAATATATCTACATCGGCTCTTGAAATGAAAATACAAAACCAACATAGATCTATGTTAAAACTAGATCTATTAAGCATCAGGGGAGATCAAATTTTGAGGTGTAAATTTGTTGTGAACATATACAAAATTTAAGATGAAAAGGATTTACACCTCAAGAAATTGGATCACTTATAATCTTATATGAGGGTGATGAGATACTATTTAGTTATTAAACAATGAGCAACTTGTAACTTCCAGAAAGATAACACGTATTTTTAACCATTAAACCCACTCAAATACTCAATAACAATTCTTTTAACTACAACCATCCTCTTAAACCACAATTAAATTAAATTAATGGGTGAGAGAAGCTTGTGATTGGCAGGGACTCTTTGCCTTTTAATTGAATTCTAAACTTCCAACCCCATATGATCGTGATTCGTGTAGATTCAATTTTAAGCCCCGCAGTACAAGGGACCCGGCCACATTCCAAGAGAATGAACCGCCCTTTTAGGGGCCTCTCAATTGACGTGATAGTCTGACCATTTGAGGAAACTTGACTCTTTGCTCAGCATAAAAGCAGCAATTTCCAATTTCTAATTCAAGGCACAGAAATACTCTCCCTCCAAATCATTTAATTAAAAAATTAAAAGTTTATTTATAAGATTAAACACACGTGTCCAGTCACCCGACCCGCCCACCAAGCCTGTCAACGCCAACACCAAAATCGTGTATTACGTGCAGGCAAACATAGCTGATGACGTGTCACAACACCCGTCCATTCTCGGAAACTCATTCGCCATCATCTCGGTTCAATCGTGGCCGTTGATTACGGCGCTTTTATGATTCACAATTCCCTGTTTCCACGGCCGAAGATGCGCACTCGTTTACCGTGATCATCAGTCAGTGGGTTCTTCTCCCTTCTTGTTAGCCCTCGGCCCTCCCACTGTTATCGCTGGATTTGCAATAGTTCTTTATAATCCCTTTGCCCGTGGTAGAATTTCTCCGAGTCTGCATCCATAAACCATTCCATTTTCAAAGGCAGATCATAGTGTTCTTCGGACTGTAATTTTCTAGGGCTTTCCATCGACAAAATCAAGACCCAGAGAATTCTTGCGGGGAGTTTCAGATATGTCTGTCAAAGACGGAGGACAGAAGTCTTCAGCAGCCTCCAGACCTTCTGCTATGAAGCTCTCTAATTCAAGCAAAAGACCCACTAAAGCTTCTGGCAGCATGCAGTGCCTGGAGAAAAAACAAAAGCATCCAGGAAAGCTCTTTAATGGCCGCAATCATCAGGATCATAAACAGATCCCCAGCTCACTGGGTTCCTCCAACGGTGGCCTAAAGGCTCATGTAGTCAAGCAATCAATTGGCTCAATCGATTCCCCCAAAGATGGCAGCGGAGTCAGATCGTCCACTGGTTCCTGCCACGACGCTTGCAAATTCGGTAGCCATGGGACCCTACCAGATTCGAACACGGCCAAATCTGGAGCCAAAGGCATTACAAAGAAGATATCCAGAGTTGGAGTTGCCAAGAAGCCTGCAGCAGCATCGCCTTCTTCCAATTCTTCTTCATCTTCGTCGAGAATAATGCGTGCAATCAAGGTATGTAGAGTCGAACTGAATTCTGTTAACAATTCTCATGTTCAATCTGCTGCAAAGTCGCTGAAGCCTTCCAATGCTTCAAAAGTGAAAGTCGCAAGATCTTTATTCCGATCGCCCAGAGGAGCCGTGGCTTGCAATGATTCCCATTATCATGTCACGCCCAACAAGATCTTGGGATCTGAGGTGAAAAATAATAATACAATGGCCGGCAATTCCATTGAAAGAAATCCTGAACCTGATGTGTTTAATCTGGAATTTGAGTCGGAGGCCGATTGTCTAATATGTGATGATCAGAGCGAAGATGAATTCTTTCGACAGTATTATTCTCCCTGTGCTGGAGAACCAGCAGAACATAGCGGGCTGTTCGATATGGATATTGCTAGCAGAGAACGCTATTCTCCCTGTCCTGGAGAACCAGCAGAACATAGCGGGCTGTTCGATATGGATATTGCTAGCAGGGAACGCCATAATGTCTTTGAAGCTGATTCCCACCATCAAGAAGACGTTGATAGGCCTTCTTATGGAGGCCTGCAAAGTTATGGCTCTGAATACAGTGAAAACACCAACCCCATAAGCCTTGACGCGGCCCATATTGTGAAAGGCGGCCGTGATCATATCAATATGAAGTACGATGGTAGTTCTGGGGAAAGACTGAGATTCAATAAAGTAGATGGAGGCATAATCCGCCATTCGAGCGACTCGAACTCGCCACCTGAGAATGTCGTTCTTAGGCACCAGGATATGCAGGTGAGGAAGCCATCAGAGGAATGGAAGATCGACCATGTCATTGGAGAAGCTGTTAACAGGCTTTCTAACCAGCAGGAAAGCAAGGTCAAGGTACTGGTTGGTGCTTTTGAAACTGTGATTTCTCTTACAGATCAATCTCTTGAAACTCCTGAGCCGAAACACGACGTCAATGCAAAGGCCTCGTTGCCTAATATCAGGCATATTCAAGCATGCAATTGAATTGAAGATCGCAGTGGATCGTTTTCCAGTTTTCAAAGTATGTGAATATTCATGGGATTGATTAGGGTTTCTGCTGTTGATTGGTGAGTTTGGGCGTGTTTCTCTCATGGCTGTGTGTAAGGTGCCCACTGCAATTTCAAGTTCATGCCTCATGCTGCGTTTTGTTTTTATTTATTGCAGGTTTTGTCGAGATAGGTATAAGAGGTTTCTTTACTTTACAGAGTCCCAGGCCGTTTATATTCTCGGTAGTGAAAAGCATCATAAAAATGTCTCTTGTATTTTAATCAGATGTACGTACTACAACAGAAGTGAATTTATACAGGATTGCATGGTATAATCTTGAATGTTCTTTAGCTGTGTAGTCTTTTACAACAGAAGTGGATTCATACAGGAGTGCATGGTATAACCTTGAATGTCCTCTAGCTGTGTAGTCTTTTATTTTCTTATTCTTTTGGTTCTCTTTGATCCATTTGTTATAGTCATGGTTCTGCTAAAAAAATTCTGATTCTGGATTTTGTAAATAAGTTGTTTCATGCCATGCAAAATACTGCAAAATCATTCATTGCCGTTTCTACATGAATTCGGTTTTTGTACTTCAGAGAACTGTTAGACTTACAAGATCACATAAAAGGTGGTCGGTATAGCTACATATATCAATGGTTAGGGTTTTCCAATAGTTCTTTTCATCTTAATCTATGGCAATGATTTTGAAGTGTTTAACAGACATACATTTAACTGATGGTTGATCCTTAGTCTGCTAGAGAGCTTCATGCTTTTCTGGACGGTTTTTTTAAAAGGATTATACAATGTACATGCATTAGTCTAAATAAGTTTTCATTGTTTCAGAATTGTTGAGAACTCTTCTGTTACCGTTTTACCTTTTAAAAGGATTGTGCATGGCTTCTGTATAAATAAAATCATTGTTTTAGATTGCTGAGAATTCTGCTGCTACCATTTTACCAAACGTTACAAATGTCATTTAAAATATCAAGATTAGAGCTATGGCCGCTGATGCCCCAGAGCAATTAATTATGCAATGAACTAACCTTAACATTTAGAGTAGAGAGCAGATAAAATGCTACAAATAAGTTAATAAGTTATGTTATCATCGTTTCAGAATTGATGAGAATTCTCATGCTACAAAGTTAAAAATGCCATCTAAAATATCAAATTTCGAGCCATGGATGCTGATGCCCTAGAGGAGTTAATTATGCAATGAACGAACCCTAAATTAGAGGGCAGAGACTGGATGAAAGTCTACAAATTTAGACTTTGGATTAAAGGATTACAAATTTAGACTGTGGATTAAAGGATTAAAGTGAAGGAGCCATCGACGTTGCTGCCCTTGAGCGATTAATTAGGCGATGAAAACCTTCAAGAACGAAACCTAAAAATCTAGGTAGAAAACAGATGAAAGGGGACATAGTTAGACAGTTGATTAAAGTGAAAAGAGAGCTGATGAAAACAGAAGAAAGGGGACAAAACTTAGACAGTTCATTAAAGTGAAAAGAGAGCTGATGAAAAGATGAAAGGGGACAAATCTAGACGCTTCATTAAAGTGAAAAGAGAGCTGCTGAAAGGCTAAAGAGAGCTGATGAAAACAGATGAAAGGGCACAAATTTAGACAGCTGCTGAAAGGCTAAAGAGAGCTGATGAAAACAGATGAAAGGGCACAAATTTAGACAGTTCATTAAAGTGAAAAGAGGGCTGATTAAAGGATACATGATTAGATAGTGGATCAAAGTGAAAAAAGTGAGCTGATGAAAAGGATACAATTAGATAGTGGATTATTATTAAAGTGAAAGAAGACCTTGGATTATTAGATGTGGATTAAAGTGAAAAAGTGAGATGATGAAAGGATACAATTAGATAGTGGATTAAAGTGAAAGAAGACCTTGGATTATTAGATTGTGGATTAAAGTGAAAGAAGACCTTAGATTAAAGTTAAAGAACAAGATTCATACATTATTGATTATGGATGTTATCCACATTGTTTTGGGTTAGTTAATTACAGTTGACTTGTTTTTTTGTTTTTTTGTTTTTTAAGTTAATTACATTGTGACAGTTGAGTTGTCTTTTAAGTTAATTACAATTAAATTGGTTAAAGTTTTGAAAAGCTTTATGACAGTTGTGCCATCTGGTAAGAGCTGAGTTTTTTAAAGAATTAAAAAGTAAATAATTTTCATTTGGTAAGAGCTTAGTTTGTTAAAGTCTTAAAAAGCAACTGCTGAGTTTGTTAAAGTTTTAAAAAGTAACTAATTTTTCTAGATATTATAACAAACACTACTAATTTTAAAAAGAAAAAATTTTTTGTTAGATTTTTAACATTAAGCTACCATTATTAGAATCTTTAACTGAGAGAATAACATGCACAGCAATCAAACACAAGGAACAATGAACACAGTGTTTTTTATCTGGGAAACCATAAATGGAGAAAACCCCACAACTTCCTCAGAGATAGAATCAGCACCAAAAGTAAAACCCCAAAACAGTAAGATGATCTCTCGACGGCAGCAACCTCTTTCTTCCTAGCCTCAGTGTCTTCTTCTTCCTCAGCTATGCGCTACAACTGAGTGTGAGTGAGTGTGATAAATAGAAAGGCTCACTCTCTATTTATACTAATTCCCGACTTGACTAAACCCAACTAGGGCCGACTTCACTACGTGAGTCTAATAACCCTAGTGCCCCAATAGGAGAGTTACCCACAATGACTTGACATGACTTGTTTACATTATAGATCCTCCCGATCCGTACATTGGGGCATGACATGACTCAATTACATTATAGACATATCCTGGAATAAACATTGAGGTACAAGATATAAGATACATAGGTGAATACATTCCGAAGTTACAATTACATCAACACTTTTAAAACCATTTATTTTTCTAAGAATATCCATGACCTTTAAAACCATGTTTAATGAGGTACAAGATATAAGATACATAGGTGAATACATTCCGAAGTTACAATTACATCAACACTTTTAAAACCATTTATTTTTCTAAAAATACCCATGACCTTTAAAACCATGTTTAAGAACACTATGAACAAAATGAAAAGGATATAAATCATTTATCTTAGTTCACAAAAACTACCCACATCTTAATAGGAATGACATAAAAGCAAAAAGCATATCCTCAACTTATTAACTATATAATCTTGAATAACATCAAAGCAAACAGCCCATCCACAATTTAATAACGATCTGTGTAAACAACATCAAAGCAGAACCCATTACCATCTTCATCTTCAAAGTAAACAGCAATAGTCTACCACCAAGAAGCAATTTGAAGTTATTAGATTTTCACCATAAAGGCGATGTCAAAACCTGGATCTTTTGTACTTTATGTTTGTCCTTGGAAATTAACTTCTCTGATTGTTATTAGAAATTAATACGATCATGTCTCGACAATATTGGAAGCGCTTTGATTTTTTTGACAATACAATGTTGGAAGGAAGATTCTGAATTTGTCCGTGTCGCTAAAATATTTGGTAGCTGTAAGGTGGTCTCTGTATATATATACTATTTTTGGCCACCCCTGATTTTGTCCGGCCTGGTCCTGCTTTATTCCATTGTGTTGTCGTTTTTTTCGGTTGTAGATTTCTTTTTCTAATCTTTTTCTATGTGGACACTCTGATTTTCTGGAAAATCCAGTAAGAGAATCCAACTTGAGATGCCGACCGAGGATATAGATAAATGTCTTTTTTTTTTTTGCTACAGCTCAAAATGGGCCAGTGTCTATTTTAGTTTTATTATCCATAATGGGCCAGTGTCTATTTTAGTTTTATTATCCATAAAGTAGGAAAGCAAAAGAACTTCTATGCTCCTCCTCCGTCACCAGCAACCAGCATGTACGTTTGAGAAATTATGTCTGGCCCGATTCCTCACACCACCCTCGACCGGGACCCGATCAAATTTCTTGTTGGGCATTTTATAAGATTCACTTCACTTTTTCTTTAATTCAATGATTAATTCCTAAATGGTTGCTAGCATGTGAAGTTTAAAGTTCAAATATGATGTGAATGGATGGCTTTCAAAAAGAAATCAATAGTATGATAATTGACTACTGGATCTTTCTTCTATGGAATGTTTTGACTTCTTGATTTTTCTACTCTGAACAGTTTGTTTTTATGGTGGCTCTTTAATTCCAAATAATATTTAATAATTGTCGCTGAGTATCTCACCGAGCAGAGTGAGACTCTTTATATTTTAATGAGTGAATTTTTGTATTTTAATGAATATTTTAGTAAGTTTTTGTATTCTTTGATAAATATTTTAGTGACTTTATATTGGTGTTTTAATTAATTAAGTTCATACAGTTTAAAAGCAAAATGCAGAGGGATAGGATATTTATCTGTCATAGCATTTCATCTTTGCCATGTAGAATTAATATCGGTACAAAGGACAAGAACACTTAGATATAATGGAATCTTAGGAACTTCAATTTTTGAATGGAATTGGAACTCACAGTATATGTGAAAGTAATGATTTATAGTCGTGGTTAAATTTTGTTCATAATCATCGCAGTGTAGATATATAGCTGTTATGTTATGAGTGTTTGTTCATAATCATTTGTGTTCATAATTATCTTGAGTTTGTTTCATCATAGGTTCTTTGTTTTTAATTATCCTGGGTTGATGTTTTACCTCATAATTAATTACAAGTATAAGAGTGTGTTGCAGCTGCAAATGTTTTCCCAAATTTTTTGAAATTTTGGACCCTCCTTTTGATTTTGTCTTGTCTGAGATTAGTTGGAGTCTTGAACGTTTTTTCCTCTGCTACAATTTTGGATGAATTGAGACCAACTTTTTCTTCCTTTGAACATTTCACGGGGTCTTCACTTAGTGAAACCATGCCATAGCACGTTTGTTCGTGGCATATGAAACAATACCCCTATTTTCAAAAAATATTGAAAAATACCTCCAAAAATCGTTTTTTTAACCCCCTCCCAATATGCCTTCCCAATTTAAAAAAACCCCTGTTTTCACTATATATTGAATGTATCCATTTTTACATTTACATTTTTTATACCCCTTTATATTTTTACCTAGTATATTGACCCCAGCAAAGAAAAATAGCAGTGGCCTTAAGAAAGATCATGAGCAGTGTTGCTCAGAGAAGTTCAACCAAGGGCAATTAGCTCTACAACCGTGTCAAACACCTTAGATGATGCAAAAACTGAGAATGTAAACATCGATCTGGGTACTCTTCTCTGATTTTAGATATAATGCCCCAACCCTTATGGAGAAAAACAGAATTGATGTTTGTATAAGTTTCAAGTTTGGGGTTAACTTCTTAGACAAGTAAGTCTAAAGCAGTTTGTTCTAAAAGTTTTTTTTTTAAATAATTGTCTGCTTGGGAAGAATTGGTGGTTTGTATATATTTTTTTTATTCCAAATGAATATTAAGAAACATTTTTTCTTTGGAAAAAAGATTCCAATTTATTAAACACAATTTTTAACCATCTTTTTTCAAAATAAAGTCCATATTTATCACACTAAATACACTTCCTTTCTTTCTTTGAATTCCTCATATGTCACATAGATGAATCTCTATCTCCTTTCCTTATGCTTTGCTTCAAGAGGATGACAAAAATTGTCATCCTCATTTTAAATACTTCTTTTTTTATTTAAATTAAAATTGTCATTCTAAATCTTCATGCATGGGTTAGCCTTATCTTTTATTTCCTCTCACACAAATCTCTATCTCCTATCTTCTTCTATCACACAAATCTATATCTCATGTCCTCTCCTCTTCTATTGCATAGACAAATCTATGTCTCATTTCCTTATGCTATTCTACGAGAGGATGGTCAAAATTGTCTTAGAGTCCATTTGAGGGATGCTCCTACAAAAGTAGCCATTTTAGTTCATCAAATGTCCAAGAGTCAACTTTTCCTGATAGACTAGAGATTCTTAAAAGAACTTTGAAACAATGGGACAAATGATTAAGTATATAGAGATAAGATCCTTATTTTGTGGTTATGGTTTGACATCCACTAACTTAAGAACCAGTCCCTTAAATAATCATGGTTCTATTATAAGTCTTGTACAAGGATTTCAATAACAGTCATATATCAAAGAATCCAACCATACTAGATAAATCCCAAATGCCTTATATGTCGCAAATATGAGAAGCAGTTTGATTGTGATGGTCGAGGAGAATTTGCTAAGGGGCGTCGACAGTCATGGCTCTTCCAACCCATTTAATTTACAGAATTGCTCCTTGGGGTTTAACGTCGACCAATCCAAGACGACCATCTTCCTATGGAAGGGACTAAAAAAAATTCCTTTGTCTATATTTTTCACTTATCAATGATCACTGCTCTGTGGCTTTGGAAAAAAAAGTCTAGGTACTACATGTTGGAAAATATCGAGGCACTAAATGGTACCCTCAACTGAAGTTTTGTTGAGTTCTGAAGTGAGAGTTGAATCATCTGTGAAGTGGTCACTAAACAGTTGCCCACCACCAACAGGTACTAGGGATATCTTGGATCTACCCTGGTCACTAAACAGTTACCCACCCCTAGAAGATAATCGAAGGCATTTGCTACAATGACATAGAATTATGGAGTTAAGGGGCATCCTTTTGGAGTTATGGAGCTAAGGGGCATAAAGTGTGGAGTGGGAAAGAGATATTTGAAGAAGTGTTGCTTGGAAAATTCTATCCTTAACATACACTCTGGTTGAGGCATGTGAGAACAGGGTTCAAACTGCTCGAGTGAAGAAGTTTCCCAATCCTAGCCACTAAAGAATATTAAAAATGAAGTCTCATTCAATCATGTTATAAACCATGTCAAAGTTTATTTTGAGAAAGAAAATTTTTCCTAGTTTCCTTTGTCCACTTAATACTTTTTTAAGTGAGAAGGCTATTCAGAATAAAATAACCTTTCCTAAATCCAATCTGTTCAAAGTATTATTGAAGTTGTTCTGTTCAGGATGAAGTATTCTTGAAGCTATATTTTCGGTTCTGCAGTCAAAACACCCATGGGATACACCACAACACTACTCACGTAGAGGCCAAATCAAGTAGGAAACCTTGTTGAAATTGATAGCTTTTCAAGTTCCAATATGGTATTGCATTGTGTTCACATGGAATTCTCCACTGCTTTAAGTAAATATAGGCTGATAACTTTAAAATCCAAACTCAGGATTCCAAAATTGACATCCTTACCATTTTATCACCTGACTTGCTCTTTCATGGTATAATGAAGTTCTTCAACTGAAAGCATTGATAAAATTTGAAGTTAGTTGTATCCAAGGGCCCTTTGGAACATGTTCAGTTAATTTCTCCATGGGGATCATGTTTGAGGCTCAAATGTCTATATAGTTATAATATTAGTTTCGTTATCTAAGCAAAGAAATTGCCTTACAATGAGACACAGGAATATACACCTCAAACTGTAAAAAAACATGTTAATAACCAAGGGAATTACCACAGCTACCCGAGATTCAGCAAAACTTGAAAGGTTAGAAAACCATGCAACGCATGCACCTTGGATTGATCTACATTTTTTCATGTAATTTACTGAGCAAGGCATAGGTATTAGAACATTCTTGCATATGATTTTTGCTTCATTTGTTCTGGTACGAGTACTTGTTTGAATGTGAATCAGGGCTCTTCATGAAAAAGACCATTCTAGGAAGAGATTGTCATGAATGCAATTCTTTGCTATATTTGCAGTGGCCAGCTTTTTATCCTACACACTCCCTGGATACATATTCATAATTCTGACATTTTTCTCATGGGTTTGTTGGATATGGCCACATAATATCACAGCTAATCAAATTGGTCCAAGATACAAGGGCTTGGGTCTTGGAGCCTTCTCCTTCAATTGGGATGGAATTTCAGCATATCATGGAAGTCCCACTACACTCTTCTTCCACTCTGGCCATGAGGAATGATCGATACCATAAAAAAAATCTTCATATTAAAATAAAATTGATGATCTATTATGAGGCATGACTTGTTTTGTGTAATAGACCATCGATCATAGTACTGCAGTACTACCATTTTACTATTTAATTTCATTTAAATGTAGTTGCATGTGGCTCCAATAGCTCCTGTAGCAGACTGCAGGTAATATGGTGAGGAATAGATAATTGCTATGCTCCTGTCACCACATCATCATTTCTGCCAAATGAAGAACCTAGAGAGCAAAGATGAGTATCGG
>LPNX010657348.1:32500-38821 GCA_001517045.1 Pseudotsuga menziesii | reverse complement strand
ATAATCAATGGTGGTGAAGAGCGGACATTTCCGGATCTTCTACTTGGCACATTCAGCAATGGAAAGAATGTTTTAAATACATTTATATCAGTTTGTAATATTTGTTGATTTATTCCTTTTAGCATGTCTTGATGATGCTTGTTTTCCCATACTAATTTTCAACCCTAAGGAATACAATTAATCAGCTTCACAGGAATACTCGACAAACATTCAAAGGTAACACCTCTAATCTAGGAATCTTGACTACATCCACATCAGTAACCTTCAACAGACTGAGAATTCAAGTCTAATACTGAAGTAGCTAATCCAAAGAAGCAATAAATAAGAGAGATCAGTAATATGAGGGGATCATCCACCTTAATCATCCAAAGGATGTCAATAGCAACAGCACATAAAAGAATCAAGTGCTAAGGGCTAGATAATGGTGACGATTCCTGGTATTATGTTTCATTAGGTTGCAACATGGCAAACTTGTGAAACAAAATACCAAGAATCGTCACCATTGCTTAGCTGAACACTTGTTATCTTTTGTGAGATATAGTTCATGTGGACAGAGTTATTGAACTCTGTCCTCATGGACAGTTTTGTTTGATGATGATATTAACAGGTATATTGTAGAAAAAAAATTAATATTTTGAAAAAATAGTTATTGTAAGTGGATTACTTCATTCAATCACTTAATGAAAATATCCGACATAGTCCAAGCTCTCATGGTGTTTAGAGCTTGGGAATTACTGGGTTAGGTTTGAGTTGCTTTCTAATATAAGGTTTCTATAATAAAATACCTTAAAGAAGAAATCCATAACATTTGGAAGAATTCTGGAAAACCCTTGTTGTCACTACGAATATGAAAATACTGGGTTAGGTTCGAGTTTCTTTCTAAGATTGACAAAATAAAAGTTGCATGCAAAACAATGTCGTGCCAAAAGGCCCTATAATATAGTTGTTTTGGAGAATAAATAGGAAGAATACTATTAGTGATAGAAGGTACACATACCAATAATAATAATGTTGATATTAGGTCGAGATAGGTGAGGCATGCAAGCAATGCATGTAGTGGAAGATGTAGGTACAATTATCAAAATAGTTTATTTAGTCAAACTTATTACCTTTGTTTTTTGCGTTGACTTAACCACTTTCAATTCACTAACTCTAAAATAGCTAATAAGTGTTAGCTAATAATGGGGACGACTCATGGTATTGTGTTTCATGGGGTTGCAACATCACAAACTTGTGAGGCATAATACCATGAGTCATCACCATTTCTTGGCGGAACACTTGTTATCTTTTGTGAGATATAGTTCATGTGGACAAAGTTCTTGAACTCTGTCCTCATGGAAAGTTTTGTTTGACGATGATATTAACAGGTATGTAGAAAAATATTTAATATTTTATAATGAACTTCAATGATCTAGGGGTTAGGTTCTAGTTTCTTACTTATAACAAAACATGGCTCGACAATCCTACTCGGGGTAGCGACCGATTTTCATCCTTATCCAACGGACCGAGCATACATGTGAGCAAAAAAACTCTAACTATCGTGGCTATGATGGAACTCGAATCCTTGTCTAAACCTCCCTTACACAACAGGATTTGAACCTGAAATCTGATGTTAGAATCCGACGTCATCCGACATTTCGCACGGATGTGTCGGACAGCAATCACTGAAAAGAATGCCGATAAAAAAATATTTATATCACCGTAGAATATCCGACACAAAGGCATCGAAATAGATACAGCTATGTTCATCATCAGCAGACAGATGACAATTGATCATCTTCACAAGAATACTGGACAAACCTTCAAAGGTAACACCTATAATCTAGGAATCTTGACTACATCCACATCACTAACCTTCAACATACAGAGAATTCAAGTCTAATACTAAAGTAGCTAATCCAAAGAAGCAATAAACAAGAGAGATCAATAATATGAGGGGATCATCCACCTCAATTGTCCAAAGGATGTCAATAGCAACAGCACATAAAAGACTCAAGTGCTAAGGGATAGAAAAGCTGGAAAGTGGCTTGATTAGTACATTCACCATCAGTGAATTCAGTAAACTGAAAATGGCCTGAGGCCAAGGTTAATGCTTCTTTGAATAAGCTACCATCCTTAGTATTGTGTTCTCTGAATATGTGAACTGCTTTTAGCTGGATGAAGTAAGGTTAACATGATAGAGCTGAAGTTGTTCCCTGATAGTGATCAAGTAACTAGCAAGTATTGGATGCATACACTAGCAAATTTGTGGAATAAACCTCAATACATCCCTAAACTAAGACTGTCATTGAGAGAAGGTGCACATACCAATAATAATAATGTTGATAGTACATCGATATAGGTGAGGCACACAAGTAATGCATGTAGCGGAAGATGTAGGTACAATAATCAAAATAGTTTATTTAGTCAAACTTATTACCTTTCTTTTTTGCGTTGACTTAGCCACTTTCAATTCACTAACTCTAAAATAGCTAATAAGTGTTGGCTAATAATGGTGACAACTCTTGGTATTATGTTTCATGGGGTTGCAACATCGCAAACTTGTGAGTCATAATACCACGAGTCGTCACTATTGCTTGGCTGAACAATTGTTATCTTTTGTGAGATATAGTTCATGTGGACAGAGTTCTTGAACTCTGTCCTCATGGACAGTTGCTTTCTAATATAAGGTTTCTATAATAAAACACCTTAAAGAAGAAATCCATAACATTTGGCATAATTATGGCAAACCCCTGTTGTCGCTACAGTTTGGAAAATACTGGGTTAGGTTCAAGTTTCTTTCTAACCTAGGGATTTTATAATGATCTTCAATGATCTTCTCTAAACCTCCCTTCAGCATTGCATTTGGGTAGAGTCGGCTTAATAGCTTATTTGGGAACCGGTTGCTGAGATAACTCACATAAAAACAATCAAACCAATTTGAATGTGAACCAAAATGTGATGGGTTCGTCCACTAATTGTAATGCTCAAACTGGCCAGACTTTGGAATCCATATCAGCCAATATGGATCAAATGCGGGTTAGCTGAAACTGTCAAATTGGGTTTGTCATTAGCTGATCAATGTCAATGCATGCACAGTGAAGAAAACCCATGTTTGAAAGCTGATAAGGACAGATTGAAGTTGGTGAAGAAGTAGGCAGTATAGACAGAGACCCTTTGGGTTGTTAGTTATGAAAGAACCCATTCTCCTATTATATCACCTCATCCAAAGAATCTGAATTAGATGGTCCATATTGTTGAGATTCTGATGAGGAATATTTTGTAGGCAAACCCTTGTTTGATGATGAGATGGAAAATGCATGCATTTATCCATTTCATGAAGAGTTGGACGTTATATTTGAAATCAATAATCATAGTTTTGGTGGCCCCATATATGATTCATCTAGTGAAGCATATAATGAGGAACCTAAATATTTGGAACCTATAGAGCAACCAAGCATCCACTCTACAAGATCTCCAGGAACTAACATCATTATATCTATACTCATTCGATTTCGTACAAAGTGTTGTAGCTTGCTTAGTGCTCCTCTATGTTTGCCATTTACGTTCAACTTAACAGTGAAATCAACAAGTCAAGGAAAATCTTTCTAGTACATCTCCTTGGTCTATTATAGTCCAAGCATTAGCATATTCAATGGCTTTCCCTCATGTTGGTAATCCATGTGTTTCCCCTGTCTAGTTTGGAATACACAGCAAACATCACAGAGACGTTATGAGACTTTGTTGTTGATCTATGGCTTGGAGCCGGATGTGAGCATATTTATAGAGCCATGTTCTAAGACAGCACTCATTAACTAACTCTTCTAAGGCCAAAAGTCCAGGCTCTGGTTCCGCATGTTAAGGAACGGAATGACCAATTGGGGTGCTTATGGTAAACCCCAACCCTGGTTATTGGGAAACGGGTTTATGAGTTTGAGGTACCATAGCATCTTGCCAAAGTGAGTGGTTGATGGTATCAAATTATATAGCATAGGGTCCCCTCCCCCTTAAGGTAAGTCAATATTGGACCGCCGATTTTTGAGATCGACAGAAAGGAGAAAACATCACAGCGCACACAAAAAACCCTTGTCACCCAAAAACCCTTGTCATAGGATGCCCAAAAACCCTTGTCACAGCATGCCCAAAAAAAGGAGGTCATGATGCTTACCCATTGAGCCATGAGGTCAAAATCCAAACTGTGAACTCCAAAACTTGAACCGTGTGCTCCAAATTTGTACCGTCAGCTCCAATTATCAACTGTGAGCTCCAATTATCAACCGTGAGCTCCAATTCTCAACCTTGAGCTCCAATTATCAACCGTGAGGTCCAGTTTTGAACCCTGTGCTCCACCGGACCTACTCCCAAATTCACAAAAACCTCCAAATTGAACTGAACTGTCCAAAACGAGTCGCGACAATGTCCAAATACACTATTAATTTTTTATTATATATTATATGTATTTTATTTTTATTATATATTATTTTATATTATATGTATTTTATTTTTATTATATGTTATTTTATATTATATAAATTGCCATAATAGTATTTTTTCATTAGGCATAGTATTTTTAACTTAGCTATATGTATTTTTAACTTAGGAACAATATTTTTTATTATAATATGATGATGATGATGGCGATCTCACATAATCCCTACAACGAAACCCCTGAAGATGAAGATGATGATGGCGACCTTAGGTATTCCCTACAATCTCACCTTCATCGTCATCATGATCATTATCATCATCGTCATCATCATCATGATCATTATGATTATCATCTTCATCATCATGATCATTATCATCATCATTGTCATCATTGTCGTCGTCGTCTTCAACATCGTGGTCTTCATTATCATGACCCTCATCATCGTCGTCGTCGTCGTCATCGTCGTCTTTATTATCATGATGATCGTAATGGTGATGATGATGGCAATGATCACCATCATCACCATCATCATCGTCGTCATCATCGTTATCTTCATTATCAGGACCCTCATCATCATCACCATCATCATCAATCGTCGTCGTCATCATCATCGTCATCTTCATCATCATCATCATCATGACCCTCATCGTTATCATCGTCATCACCACCATCATCGTCATCCTCATGACTGTGATGATGATGATGATGATGATGGCAATGCTGATGATCACCATCATCTTCATCAACGTCATCATCATCATAAGTAAAACTTAGTTTACTTCAAATATTAATTTTCCAAAAAAAATGCATAATACTAGCAAACCTAATTTCAATCAAAAAGTGATGAGAAGGAAATTGTTTGATATAGCCAATAAAATGAAAGGAATTTTTCGTATCCTTGAAATAATTCTTATATCTAATAGATTCCTCGACTTCTAGAACTATGGGTCCCAAATATATGTTCAATAGAGAGATCCAAACCTAAGAGGAAGAAAAACATCGTAACTTGAATAAAGAACCTTCACATTAATGAGGGAAGAACCATCTACATAACGACACATCCCTATCTTGGATAAATGAAAATATAGCTTTGAAGGATGATTGAAAAGTTGAACATGTGAGCATGGTGATGATGATGATGATGATGATGTTGATGATGATGATTATGATTATGATGTTCATGTCGATGATGACAATGATGACGATGTTGTTGATGATGATGATGATGTTGATGATGTTGTTGATGATGATGATGATGTTGATGACGACAATGACAATGATGATGATGATGATTATGATTGTGATGACGATGATGATCATGATCATGATGAAGATGATAATGATGATGATGATGATGATGATTATGACGATGATGAAGATTATGATGTTGATGTCGACGATGACAATGATGATGATGATGATTATCATCATCATGAGGATGACGATGATAATGATGACAATGATGATGAAGTTGATGATGATGATGTTGATGATGATGGTGATGATTATGATGTTGATGAAGACGTTGACAATGATGATGTCGACAATGACAATGATGATGATGATGATGATGATGATGATTATGATGCTGATGAAGACAATGATTATGATTATGACAATGATCATGATTATGATGATGATGATGATTATCATCATCATGAGGATGACGATGATGATGATGACGATGATGATGAAGATGATGATGAAGATGATGACGACGACGATGATGAAGACGGTGGTGATGATGATGATGATGATGATGAAGATGATGACAATGATGATGATGAATACCATGATGATGATGATGATGACGTTGAAGACGATGATGATGATGATTATGATGTTGATGTCGACGATGAAAATGATGACAATAATGATGATGATGATAATGATGATGATGCTGCTGATGATGA